>JAJMSO010000021.1:0-143671 GCA_030578575.1 Ogataea neopini
CTGGCTTCCTCACACATCCGCTTCAACTCGCTCCACAGGAGAAAATACCGTGAGCTGTTCGAACGGTGTTTCTGCCAAAGATGGTTATAAGACTTCCCAATAGTCAGCCGTAAAACAGTGTTTACAACTCGGTCTTCTTCTTCAGAGTACACCATATGGTCATCTCCTTTTTCAATTGACTCCACCACGTCAGCATACCCATAGAGGACCAAAGTTTTACTCAGTGAGTCCCACCATGTCTCAAACTGGAGTACGTCATCGAGTGGGGTCACACGATCTGCAATGGTTAATACCGTCTTCATGTTGGTGGATGCATTGTCATGAACCTCGGTCATCCTGTGTGTCTACTTTCTCTCTGTCGATGAGGCCAACAAACTGGGCACGCAAATTTTTTTATTTAAGAAAAAAAACACTTGTTTGTGACACAGCCGTTCTTGTTACCCTCTCAAATTGATAAGAATCGTTATATTATGCGAATATGGACAGCGTAATCAGAATATCTGAAAAAAGGGAGTATATGGCAAAAAGTCACGTGGTATCAACATGCTTTTTTTGTGAGGCATGGAAAAAGAGCACAAAATCCTTAGAGAGTGTTGAGGTCGCCGGTTACAAGAGCTACCCAAAACACATACAACTGTTCGATGTTTTCACAGCATCACTAATACTACGGAGTCTGGGTTTCGATGCAATGTTTTTGAGGAATAATCTCAGTTAAGATCAATGAATACATTCAGAAAAAAAAAAGTATTTACTACTTGAAAATTGATCTATATCTTTTTCTCTGGTGCAGTAATCTTGGACTCTTGAACTGATATAAAAGACTCTGAGCCTGATTCCTCGTTTGTGTCATCGGTCAAAATATCTAAAATCTCATCATCATTTGCTTTCATTACCACGTAAGTAGTACTTCCAACTGACAGGAAGAAGGCACCGACAGAAACAGCAAGGTTAGTCATGTCGTTTGTGTTCACTGTACCAACCACAAACGCAAAACATTGACCCAGTGACTCCAAAGATCTTATCAGTGCAGATACATAAGGAACTTCTTGCGAACTGAATTGATATGCCCCTATCACCCAGTAAACCCAGTTGAATCCAAACTCCCCTCCAATCTTGAAAATCTGGGCTGGAATAAACGACTTGTTAAACCTGGAGTTACCACTCCAATCGATTCCGCTTTCGGGATTGTCGTCGAACTGTTTTTGCATGATAAGGGAGTACACAAAAAATGCAGTCATCATGATGAGCGTGAAAAACCAACCTCCTTTGACTTTAGTGGACCTTTTGACCAGTTTTGAATCTAAAAAGAAAGCTGCAATCACGTCAGTGAATGCATTGATTAGAGCCGTTAGTAAGCTGTTTAAAGCTCTTGCTCTTACAGTGAAGTGATGAGTAATATAGTTTGACTGATAAGTTTGGAACCAGACAATCGACATGAATAATGGGGCCAGACATATTATTTCCTTTCTTCTGAGAACTTTGGCAAATACTCTGAGCTCTTGTATCACGGAAAGTCCTCTGTTATTGGGAATCAACTTTTTACCATCAGATCTGACAATTTTTTCAGGGGCACTCAACAAAAATGATATTGGCAAACCCAAGCATTGGATGGAAAGTAAAACCACATATGTATTCAAGCTGACAGATCCAGCATTGGAGTTGCTTTTGTTCAATGCAACGGAAATAGCTCCGGCTATAAGTCCACCCACCTTGTTAATTACTTGCCATATTGCAATAAAAGTGCCTCTTCTGTTTGGTTCTGGATAGAGAATAGCTACGGTCGCCTCTCCAGTCCAAAATGCAGCAGCAGAAATACCACATAACACTGCTCCAGCAATAATTAGAGCTTCAGATCCATCCTTTGAATTCTTGTATAATCCTGCAGACCAAAAGACGTATCCAATGGTTCCGATGGAGATGACCGGTTTCACGCCAATTTTGTTGATGAGAATAGCATAGAGAGGGGAGAAAACAACCATAATACCAAATAAAACAGCATTCGCAGTGTTGGAAGTCCCAACACTTTGTAATCCTCCTGCACCCAAGTTAGCAATGGCACTCCATATTCCCGGCTGAGTAAACGATAAGGTTCCAATGATTATTGCCTGGGTCAGGGTAGCCCTATAATACCTAGTGAAAAAGTCTCTTCTGTGATCCATTGTGAGTGAAAGATGATCTTTGTGCAATCAGAGACTAATTTCAATCTCACATAGTGATAGTACCCAGGTCGGGTCATTATTTATACCTTTTATGAGTGGCATATTTTTATTGTGGTGAAACTATATTGTAATTTTGCATATTTTTTCGCCAGAGAGCCACAATTGATCCGATCATTATGCGAGATCTGGGTTTGTTGGATCTCCGAGCGGATCAATTGAGATCGGAGATGGCAACATGCAGATTTGCGGATTAATTCTAAAAATTATCATGACTGACACGAACCCTCGAGTTGTGGTGGTGCACTTACATGAAGTGTTGGTTACCAAAAACTTCGATGAATTTTTTAAGACGGCTCCATCTTCACCAGAATATTTTCAACAACAATGGGTAACTCATTGTGACTTGAGTGGATTGAATTCGCTGGTATTCAGTCTTATACAGGTTCTAGGTTTATGAAATTCATGGAAATAATTCATATTTTATAAAGTACTAGAAACTTGTGTACAAATGCGTACGTTGGGGTATGGCTGCTCAACACAGGCTAGAAAATTTACTCCTAGAAGAAACAGCAACATGTCCAGTGACGCTCAAATTGGCTCAATTTAAGCCAACACAAATAGTTATTAACACTATGTTCTTGCTTATAAAGCTATCTGAAAGTTAATTTACCAATTTTTAAGCCACAAATTAAGATCGAAGACAATCTTCATTACAAACTACGCTAAAGTCAATCTCGTAATAAAAAAGTCAATAATTTGCCAATTTTACGAGGTGAACTGTAGACTCATAGCTTTGACCAATGCTCAAAGCCTGGGATATGAGCTCCCCAACCATCTTGGACATATCTCACTGGTTTGGTTTCGCCAACATTGTCAAGCTGCTTGAGTTCATCCTTTGTGAGTGGGGCTAACCGAACTGAATTCCGGATTCTGTCGGGGTTAGTTGAACGAGGAATCACAGATCTCCCCTCCAAAATATGGTACGAGAACAAAATTTCATTAGCACTCACATTGTACTTATCTGCCAACTCTTGGACCAAAGGGATTTTCAAGTTTGGAGCACCTCGGGCACCTAAAGGTGAATAAGCAGTGATGACAATACCTTTTGATCTTGCATAGTCAACAATATTTTTCTGAGGCAGGTGAGGATGAAGCTCGATTTGATTGACAGCTGGTACAACTTTCGCAACCTTCAACAATTCCTCCAAATAAGGAATTGCATAGTTAGAAACTCCGATTGCTTTGATTCTTTTTCCGCCATCCTCTAGATAAAGCTTCTCTAGTTTTTGATACGCTTGAATATAGGATGCCTCGTCAAAAAGATACTCCCCTCTAGAATCTTGAGGTATAGAAACCAATTGTCCATTATTATCATATGTTCTTTTGAAATTAACAGGCCAATGTTGAAGAACTAAGTCTACGTAGTCAACTCCGAGATCCCTCAATGACTCTTCTAGAGATTTCTCCGGAATGTCCCAATGAGTTGGCCAGATCTTTGTAGTGATGAACAATTCCTCCCGTGTGACAACGCCTCTTGAAAACAAATCTTTCAATGCTTCTCCAATGTTTTCCTCAGTCTTATAAAACCATGCGGTATCAATGTGTCGATAGCCTGCTTCAACAGCTGCAATGACAGCATCCTTTATTTTTTCGCGGTCGACAAAGTTAGACCAAGTACCAAGTCCCAGAGCTGGGAACTTGGCACCGGTATTCAATTCAAGGGTCACTTCTGTTGCTAAACTCATGGTTTTCAACTAATCGAAGCTAAAAAAAATTGCGGGGAATTATGATTCATTTATATATTATAACTTGGATGAGGGGATCAGAATAGGCTTGTGCGCATGGACATCCAAAAGTGGTAGTTTTTGACGGAATCCGATCTATCTGCGTGAATACGCGAATACCGAGAAATTAATGAATAAACAGCGAACAACAAAGCTAGTCATTACAAGTAACGTTGGCAATTAGAAACCAGACACACGAAGTTCAAAGAAAAAATTGGTGATAATTATAGTTCAAACAGGTGTGTCATGCAAGTTAATTTGAACCAGTTAAAAAAGATGAATAAGTAAGTATTCGCGAGTAATCTACCCCTCGATGAACACTTCGGCAAGAAAAATCTTTAATCATCACTTGCCGATTCCTGCTTCTTTTATCCGAACCGACCAACGTTTCATTTATTTAAGCCCGGAAGAACAAACCTGGTAATGAAACTTACTCCACGGGTGCAATACATTCAGGGGCATTGTTTAAACTAGCTTACATAGGAACAATAGCTTGAACTGCACCTTATTGTACACCACCAAGTTTGCCTGCCCATGTGATCTAGGAGGAAGCAGTTGCATAACGGGTTGTTTAAGGGCATAATTAAATCGGATAGCTTTAACTCAGCATCTCATGACCTTCTTTCTATGATGCTCATTTGTTTTCCGTTGTTTGACACGGTTAAAAAAGAGTAATAGTTTGCTTTCCGCCGTTCTCACCGGTTATCTCTTGAAAAATACTGACTGGATATACTGCAAGGCGATATAAAACTTTGATCACAAAGTTGCAACTAGTGGTTATAATAATCAACTAAAGTAGTGCCCTACTTGCAGACCAGTGCCCACTCAAACTTTTTGTCAGTTTTAATTTGTCCAAAAAGTATTTGAGGCTGCAAAAAAACCTTTGGGGTTTTACAAATGTGGAAGTGCCCATTAAAACTTTTGGTCACTTTTCACCTTCCGAAAAGTATTTGAGGCTATAAAAAAATAGGGCATTGGTTTTCAATGTATGTCCTCCTGCATATCTTTCTGAATCTCGGGATAAACAGTAATTGGATATGCCTTGATTTGATGAAAACGCCCCATAATTCGAAGTGATACTGGGTTCATCCAAAACAGAAATTCTTGCTTATATAAAGAAGACTCTCATCCTTAATTGCCGTAATAACAAAAGTATGTGTATATTTTGAGCAAAAATGAAAGTTTTGACATTCGCTCTTCCCGCTCTTCTCTGCTTCAGTGCTTCGAATGCAGAAGAGGTTGTCACCACCACGCTTGCTACTAAAGTAGTTGAGGAGTTTGTCACCACCACTCTCACTACTAAAGTAATCCAGGAATTTGTGACCACCACAGTCACTACTGAAGTAGTCGAGGCATCCGCCAAAACAACATTCGAATACCCTATCTCTCCATTGGATGTCATACCAGAAGGTTCAACAGTCAACTTTCAAGAATGGAATTTGACAGAACAAGCAGTCAATGTTGACGGTCGTTATAGAAGAGGTTTCCTAATCAACGGACAATCTCCAGGCCCTCTTATTCAAGGTAAGCAAGGAGACTGGGTCGTCATCAAAGTGAACAATTTCCTTACGGTTCCAACTACTATTCATTTCCATGGAATCCACCAGAATGGCACTCTTTTCTCTGATGGTGTTCCTGGTGTTACACAATATCCAATCCTTTCCGGTGACAGTTATATATACGTGTGGAAGATGGAACAGTATGGATTCTATTGGTATCACTCACATTATAGAGCTTATTCAAACGATGGTCTTATTGGTCCGATCTACATTCTCCCTTCAGATGAAATTGAAAGACCATATAAAGAAATTGATGTTGATTCCGTTAATGAGCTGATGGAACTAGAAAAAAATCCAAACTTTATTCTGCTTAGTGACTGGTTCAAAGAAACTTATGATGATATAGCTGTCAAGATGTTCGATTTTGGAATGGATCCAACCTGTGTTCAGAGTATGTTGATCAATGGAAAGGGTCGTCATTACTGCATTCCACAGTCTACTTATGCTAGTGAAGGCTACTCTAAGTACGGAAAATTCCTAGCCCTGACCTCGCTGGATTCTTATTCGGTCGATAATTATGGCTGTTTGAATCTCCTAACTTCAAATGGATTTACTTCAATTGAGTATGACAAGTCATTGTTGGGATTCCCCGGATATAACACCGATTGTTTCAACACCACTGTCGATCAGGAAGTTTACTACACCAACAATTCGAATTATGTTTTCTTTAATGTTCTTAACATGGGTGGAGAGTTTTCAAAAGTTTTGAGTATTGATGATCACAGGTTGACTGTTGTCGCTATTGATGGTAGCTATGTTTATCCACAAACTGTGGAGCAACTTTACCTTCCAATTGGTTTGAGAGTTTCTGTTATTGTTGAGACCGTTGCCGATAATCATGAAGATGTTGAAGAGCCTTTTGCAATTAGGGTTCAGGGTTACGATATGCCACAAATGTACACCCAACTTGCTTACTTACATTACGGATTTTATTCAAATGAAACAGATGAACACATTCAAAGTGATTTAGGACTCGAAGATGCCAATGGAGTCAAGTTTAGTAATTTGGGTGGCAGTCTATTGAACGATTCATGGACACAGCATAATCCATGGGAATCGGTTCCTTATGACAGTTCACTGAAACCACCAACTGGTCCTGCAGATGTCACAATTCTTTCGGAAATGCTTCGTGTTGGACAAACCTCATTCACTATCTTCAATGGGGAAACATTTGATGGTGGCATGGAACTGGGTTATCCTATCTACTTGAAGCTTGCAAGTAATAACTCTATCAACGCTACAAAGGAGTTCGGTGGATCTGTTGTCGATACAGGAATTAAAGAAGGTGATATTGTCGATATAATTTTCCAAAATTCTCCCCTTGCAGATCATCCAATGCATTTACATGGACACACGTTTTGGGTTATTGCTAAAAATGACTCAATTGCTACTTTTGGTTATAACTCAGTGCAGCAGGCAATTGATGATGGGAAATCAGACATTTTCAATTTTGATGATCCTTCTTACGTCGACAATGTTTCTGTCCTCACGGGTGGATACGCAATCATCAGATATGTCGCTACAAACACTGTGGCAATGGTCCATTGTCATGTTCAAACGCACTTGACAGCTGGAATGGGAGGAGTGATTGTTGAAGATAAAGAACATCTTGATCCAATCCCAATTGATTTGTTGAGGCAAAACCATGCTGACTTTCCTAAAGGTGATGTTGCACCTTCGGAGCTGGATTACACCATCACTTGAACAACTAATGACCAAATATGGGTACAGTCAGAGATGGGTAGATTACTTGCTAGATGCAATATACTATCCAATTGGTTCAATTGACAGAGCAAGACCTTTTTGTTTGATGTTTGAAAAGTAAATATGTTATCTCCTTCAATAGATCGAATTTATTTATTACGTAAGCAGAAAAAAATTACCCTAAAAAGATAATTGACTAACGACTGTATGTATGACCATCAAGTTAGCCGAAAAAAAAGCAACTTGGGTTAACGTTCGATGCGGAACTTCAGGAGTCAAATAGGCTGAGAGATACGGGATTCGAACCCATGTCACCTGCTTGGGGAGCAGGTATGTTAACCACTACACTAATCTCCCAATCCTTTAACTTGGGCTTGTTTCTAGGATGGCTTTATACAGTTTGAGTATTGTCTCTAAACCAAGTAAGTACACACAGGAAGCCAGTTTGATATTCTTTGTGGAAGTGAGTTGCGGCGAGGGAAATATGTAAAAGCCAATCCAGATTATAGACTACGTGCAAGTGAGTTATTTTTTTTTTTGGCCTAAAGAGTTAATTTGATTAATTGTTTTCTAGGCTTTTCCACCACCAAAATAACTTATTTATTGTTGACTCTTTCAGCTTACAAATATCAATCGCCAATATATGATTGGCGTCACTTACTTTCCCAGGGAATATCGGTCTTTCTTTATTCACGTGAACCACCCTCTTGAGAAGCGGAGTCCGATTGTACCCCACAATATTTTTTTAATACAACTGGATGCGAGAGGTCGAAGACATCTGCAAGAAGTCTAGATCTAGCCTAAAGCGGCTTTCCAATATGTACTGCTTGTGTTGAACAATCCCTTTTTTTTGTTTGAAAAAAATTTCTAATTAATTGAATTTCCGAGAATCCGATTGCCATGTTTCCGATCAATTGCATAATATTGTCTCGTAAATTCCCCATAATCATTATTCGAGGCATGCGTCAAAACAATAAATCTCGGGGGACCCTAGCTACCATAAATCCGAGAGATATAAATCTAACAACCCCGAAATGTCCGGTGAAAAACAGTTATAGTGAGATAATAATTGAATTGATGAACTTCAGGTTCTGTGTAATTTGGGAATCAATACTTAATGGAAGTTCATGAAAAATGAACTACTAATTAAGCTAATGGTACATAATGGCCACTCCCGATTTGTCCAGATCACAAGTCTGAAGGGGGAAAAATGGGACTGCCGTCGTCGATCTTCTAACCAATAGTGACAGGATAAAGGTAATAATGAATTCTTGGCACTCGGCCGCTTGTTGATCTTGCAGTACTTTAGAGTCTTGTTCGATGAACATTTTCACTGCTTTTGCGGATGTATTAAAGAAGTAGGCCTTGTCCACTTTATGGACCATGTTTCACACATATGTGAAGCATCGAATGCCAAAAAGATGAATACATTTCTAATCTTACAAACAATTTTGTTTTTTTTCAATGCTATAAAAGCCGATGATGGATGGAACACTGTATATAGTGCAAATCCTGGTCGGATGGCCATTTATAGTTGTAACGCTGCCGTCAAAAAGTACAAATTTAAGTTCAATGGGACGTACTCGTACTCGGTGGTGTGTGATTATCCTCCCAGGACAGGTACTATTTTACTTTGTGCTGCGGAGCTTTATAATGGTAGCGAATCATTGATGGAAGAAACATATCAACAATTGACGGAAGTTTGTTCAAACTATGCGTATGAAGAAATCTCCACTGAGTATTTTGCAAAACAGTATGCCAATGCTACCGAATATCAGCTGGCAGGTAAACAGAACGCGTCACTTCCAGCTTATCGTCCGTTCTTACCCAATATGACTTTAGTTAAAGGTTACCATGCGGGATATGTTTCTGTTTATGGCAACTACGGAAATAGCAATTGGTATGGCGGGTTAATGTTAGCTTATTTCGGTCTGGTTATGCTAATTGCAGCCATCGCAAACCTCCTAAATAAGATGGGGTTGAGACAAAAATTGAAATCACCTCTATTCAACAAGTTCAGAAGTTACATAACTATTCCTGCTCTGATCCCGAACGGACCAAAAACTAAAACGGCGGGATATTTTTATGTTTTTACCTCAATTCTCCCAGACAGACTGGAAACTTTGATCTGTTTTGGTTTCACAGTGGTTCAAATTGGTCTATGGTTCTGTAACTATCATCCAAGTGACGATCACTTAGTTTACAAAAGTGCCATGAGGGAGCTACAAAGACTTGTTGCAGATCGTACCGGTATTATAGCTTTTGCACAGGTGCCTTTACTGGTGTTATTTGCAGGTAGAAACAACTTTCTTACTTGGGTGACTGGTTTTCAGTATTCTTCATTCATACAGTTCCACAAACTTGTTTCTCGGTTTATGTTTGTAAACTCTGTGGTGCATTCTGGTGTCTACACTGCTTACTTCAGTGGAAAATATGTGGCTGCATTACAAGAATTGTATTTTGCAACAGGTGTGGTGGCTACCATTTTGTGTGGGGTTATTTTACTTTTTGCTCTGAATCCGTTTAGAAGATACGGATATGAGATTTTTTTGTACTCGCATATTCTTCTAGTGGTGGGCTTTATCGTCATGTGTTGGTACCATAGTCGCGAGATTGGATATTGTCAATGGCTTGTTGCTGCATGTGCGATCTGGGTTTTTGACAGAGTCTTTAGAGTGATTAGGATTTTCAGTTTTGGCTTGCATAAAGCAGAATTGGAGATCACGGAGCCTGACGTTTTTAGAGTGACTTTGAAAAAACCAAAATTGTTCTTTAGTTCCCCAGGACAGTACGGGTACATTTACTTTTCAGACCCGTTACTATTTTTCCAAAGTCATCCATTCACATTTATGCATGACGGTGACAATCTTGTTTTCTATATCAAGAGGAAAAACGGAATCACAAACAAGATATACCAAAAACTGGAACGCAAAGGTGGCAAGATGACCAAAACAATTACTGTGGAAGGTCCATATGGACATTCTGCTCCTGTTTTCAAGTATGATAATGTCTTGTTGGTTGCTGGTGGTGGTGGATTCCCTGCTATTGTTGACTACGGTTTACTTTTAGCGAAAAGAAATACACTCAAGGCAGTGAAGTTGATCTTGATAACTCGGAATAGAGAGAGCATTCAAAGCTTAAACTTTGCTTTGAAAGCCATGTGCAGTGGGGGTATTCAAGTAGACGTTTATTTGACTCGAGAGGAGTTTGAAAGTGTGACGTCTGATACCAGTACTGATGAGAAGCTGATTAGTGAATCAACGAACGAAATCAATTTTGTGTGTTTCAAACCGGATGTTATTCAACTTATTGCAAAAGAAGTAACACAAGTCTCACAAGGCTCGATTGCTTTAGTTGCTTGTGGTCCTCCTGCAATGATAGACCGGGTCAGACATTCCGCTTCCCAACAGGCAGGAGTGTATAAGGACAGACTTGATTATTACGAAGAACTCCAAACTTGGTGAGCCTGCAGTGGTTGGCAACATACTACATTTATTGGCAGTTGTTTCAAATACTCTCATATAGCTACTGTAACGATCAAATATTACCGATCCCTATTGGCGTCTTCGTTTCGCTTGTCATTTATCTTATCGTTTTTACTTATAAGCCGTTCTGAAACTTGGCAGAGGAGATTAAGTTACTTTTTTTATTTTACTGCGGGGACCCTCCTCCAAAAAATAGTTATTGATCTGAGAATAGTGCGATGCGTATATGTAAGCATGCATTGGGATAATCATGGATGAGATAATTGCCACAGTATCTACTTGCATCAACTTTCTCTCATATCATGGCAGTGCTTTCCACTATATTGTGTTGCTTATCGTTATAATCACACCGATTCTTTATTTGAAATTACCAACACTCGTTCATATAATCAAAAGGGTCGTCTGCTTTGTCTCTTCATGTGCACTTGAGATTATAACAGTTTCATTTCTTGCTTCATTATGTCCTGATTTAGGAATTGGATTCAACTTTGCTCTTCTTAAACCATTTTCCACAAATTTACCTGGCTTTAATGAGCCATTCTTTGTTAGAGGGCTTCCTTCGGGGTCTGTCCGCTGGCTCACTGAAAGCAAAAGTCGACAATTTGATGATCCCGTGATCCTCTTTACACACGGAGGTGGTTACTGCTTTGGAATGCTTCCATTTGTTCCATACTTGACGATCAAACTTTACAAACTTTCTAAAAATCCCAAACTTTCCGTCGTATTTTGGGATTACACAATATCAGTGAAACGGCAACACCCTGCTCAGTTGATTGAGTTTGCGCTGGTTTACAATGAACTGTCACAAAGTGCCGGAAACATTATTTTAGCAGGTGATTCGGCAGGTGCTCATTTGAGTATACTGCTGGCCAAACATGCTATAAAACCTTTCAACGATGTATCACCAGTTGGGAAGCTTCCTAAAGGATATATATTGTTTTCACCGTGGATTAATATGTCTCCAGAATTAGTAGAGTCATATGCAGTCAACCATTTGAAAGACATCATCATATCGAAGACTCTTGCTCAAATGGGCGAGCTGTTTGCTTCACCCGGATTGCGTAAGTCAAAAGAATTGAATGTATACAAGGATGATGAAACAGACTGGTCAAAGGTTTTTTCAGAGACTAAAGTTTTTATTTCATATGGAGAACATGAGATATTGAAAGATGATATTGAGTCTTTCATATCGCTGACAGGCCTTGCGAAGACAGCAACAATCTACTGTCAACCATTTGGTATACATGACGAGCTCCTGGTTTGTCCAGCTCTCAGCCCGGTTACAGTGATGGCAGCAAAATTCATGGGCGAATTGTAACTCTATTATGACCTGGTCGTGAAAACTATCTCGGTTTACGTTTGATACAAATATTTTCTTATCTTTTTTGGCAACTCAAAATTTAGATATCTAATTTTTTATCTAGATTCTTATCAGTTACAAGAAGGTTACGAGCGATTGTAGCCAGAAGAAGGAATTCATTGATTGAAAATACCTCTTTTACCTAGAGCAAATTGTGATTGAGAAGTATGCAACTGAAGTCCTAAAGTCACGAAATGTCCTCAGGCAGTAATGAACTGGATTGTACAAAGGACTTATGTGTCCGGGTGTCCAAAAGGGCGCCTCGGGCATGCGAAAACTGTTCGAAACGAAAAGTCAAATGTGACAAAAAAATTCCATGCTCAAGGTGCATTGATAAAGGGCTGAGTAGCTCGTGTTCCAGAGAAGTTGTCATTGTGCGCAATGTTCTATCGAACTATATTGAGTTAAAAACTCTTGAAAGCGAGAATTCGAAATTGAAACGAGCATTGGCATTTCAAGAAAAAGAAAATCATGAACTCAAACAGATTCTCGAAAACTTGACTATGGGACCTGTAAATTTCCGGAAATCAACCACCTGTAAGGTCAATTCGGGATTCGATGACATCTCGGGGGAAATTGAAGAATACGACTCTGAAATTCAGTATGTGTCTAGGGGACTCATGATGAACTCATCAGTTTCTGGTCACTTGGAAACTCAAATGGACAAGTTTATCCGTGATCGCTCATCAACCAACTATTTAAGTTCATTAGAAAGTTGGGAAGCAAATTTTCAGGATACTAAAGGTGACAACAGTACATATACTTATCATTCTACGAATTGGCGAAGTCAAAAAAAGTCAATTTTCCGTTTTTTACGGAATTTTTCTCGTGAAGCCTGCTATGAGTTATGTTTATTCAGTCTCAAATACCTCAACTCCTTCCATGGAGCAGTGATTCCTCAAGAATTTTTGAGAGAACTTGATTATTATTGGCAACGAAATACTCACATTAATGTTTTTGAAGAGCAGTATCCGGAAAGTATCACACACCAAGAAAGAATACAGGAAAGATTGGGTTGGTTTGCCTTACTGTATGCGATAGTTGCTGGAGGAGTCCTACTGGCATCGGATGAAATGCTACAAAAATGTTCATTATCTCCTCATCTAAAAAGCGTCTATGGCCAGTGGTTTTTTATCTCGAGTATTCAGTGCTTTCAGAAAACTGACTACCTAGAAGCACCAGAACTAAGAACGTTACAGATATTTGGAGTTTTAAACATGTGTTTCCATACTTTCGGTAATATCAGAATGTTTCACTCGTTGCTTGACCTAATGATTTCTGCCGCCCGCAAGCTTAATCTGGATTCATTGACTGCTGAATTTCAGATCCATGACACACAGCTGGTTCGTAATAAAATTGAGCTGGGAAAAAGATTGTGGTGGAACCTGGTTACGGTGGATGCTCTCGAACAATACGGTAGATCTTCATCGATCTCATTAAATAGTTTCACTACTGGGCTACCAGGGAATTTTGAAAGCTTTGATTTACCCCAAGAGCATGAAAACGTCTCTGAGCTTGCGCCAGATGTATTTGGAGAATGCTCATATCAACTCTTTGTGATTGAGACAACTAGGATCTGGAAAACAAATTTCGTATCCAAGCCTTTTGACGATTATCGAGATCGGCTCATTCAAGCAGATAGTAAACTGCGTGAGCTTCTTGGGAAACAATTGCAACACTTTGACTTAAATGACAATCTACATGAAAGGGCTGATGCATATTGGTTGCAAAAAGCAATGATTCTAATTAACATGTACGATCACATCACGTCAGTGAAAAAAAAGTTGGTTACATGCCTTTCAAAGAATGAATGGATGCAATCCCAAAGAGTTCCGTGTGTCGAATATTCCAAAAAAGTATTGGATGTTTTTCTCAGCTCAGATTTGCCCGAATCATTTTACAACTTCTGGCTTTTCCCGCATAACTTTGTCACTGCTGCGTCATTCTTAGTTGTGGATATACTCATAAACAGCAAGTTGAAGCATCGAGATGAAAGATTGCTTCTTGTTTTGGAAGGTATCTCGAAGCTAGAAAGATTGAAGCCACTTTCTGAGGGAGTTGGGAAAGGTATTGATATGTTGAAGGATTTGATTGGTTGTATTCCCTCATTGCATTCTAAAGAAGTCATGTTAAAAAGATTATCATTGTCGGAAATTACAGATCACTTGATGACTGGTGCGATTCCCTCACGGTTGATCAAAAATGCAGCAGCAGTGAGAAGAGATTCCAGTAATGATCTAGATAGCAACGAGACTACGCAAATTACCATGCACGAAATTATTCCCAGCCTTTCTATGAATCTTTTGGACCCTCCCGAACTTGGATCCTACGAAAAAAATCATCTAGCAAGCTTGGCACAAAACCCTGAATGGAAGGGAAGTTTGGGTTGGCTACAAAACTCCATGTTATAAAGAAACTCAACTGTTTTCCAGGAATTTGGAAATATTTATTGTCACTTTATTTGAGTAACTTTACTTGGGAAATGAACCAAACTTTTGCAGAATCGTCTCGTTTGATAATTGCCTCACAATTATTTGCCCTGGAGTCAATCCAGGCTTATTTGTATCGAAAGCCTTTAAGCCCATTGCCCTTAGACCATCATCCGTTAGAATGTTCTCCAATTTGGCACCATTGTCTGAATATTCGCTTTCGTAATGTTTTTCGATCTTTCTTTTCTCTAAATCAGGTAAAAAATCTACCGGTGGGATAGCTCTTTCAAAAGCATTCCGCATATTTATCATATTCTCGATATTATATGGGCACAGTGGAACTTGGGCGTTGAAAAAAACTGACGAGTGTTTTTGACCGTTATGATATCTATCGACTTCGTGAGCCAGATCGCAATGCCAAAACACGTAGTCTCCGGGACGTACATTGGGGATTCCTACAACTGATTTGTCTTGTTGCAAGTGTGGATACCACTTCGCATTTGGAAAAAACTGACCACTTCCAGGTGTGGCACCAGGAAATTTTGATGACGTGAAATCCAGATCCTCATCGTCTTTCCAAAAAAAAGGCCGCAACATCATGTACGCTGTCGTTAATTTGATGTCTGGCAGAAATCTTATTGTGCCTTCTCCTTTCTTTGTGTCACTAAGCGAAAGCCAACCTTGCAGAGAACGGAATGATGAACAAGCACTTGGTCTTCCTTTTAGTCCGGCGTAAAGGTCCGACTTGGCGTACGGTCTAGCATCCAAACTGTAGGGATCGTATTCTTCCCAGTTTCCTTCGAAAATTTTCTGATAAACAGAGCGGTACTTCTGGTCTTCCCACCGTTCAATTGCTCCGGAGTCCAAATGCAGCATGAGTGAAACTTGTTTACCAGGGTGTCGAATTCTGAATCGATCCGCATAAAGTACTGGAGAGTCCGTATCAATCAAAGTTTCTGGGCTGGAGTTCCAAATCTGCCCCATGACTTTCATCAACTCGATGATTTCAGGGTGGGACCTGGCTTGAACCTGACCCTTAGTCCAGTAGGCGTACCAGTTTGAAGGATTAGGAAGAGGATATCCATTAATCTCGGGGTGGTTGGTTACAAATTCGTTCATGCTCTTCCACCACTCTTCTGCAACAGCCTCCTCAACAACTCCACGAACAATAATGCAACCTCGTTCTTTGAATTGTTCTAAAGTCTTTTGTGGTATAATGTTACCATTTGACTTAATGTCCGACCATCTTACTTCAGGAACATATGAGCTTCCGAATACCTCTATTTCTTTGACTTTTTTCTCGAGCGCAATTAAGAGTCTCTTATAACTTGCTTTAACTTTTTCTTCATTTTCAGGCTTGATTATCTCCCGCTTGAGGGCAATAAATCTTTCAGGAAGCTCAGGCAGCTTTGGATGCAAGACAATGTTATCGCTTTCTGTAACTGTGGCACTTTGTGTTGGTGCCATCCTAATGGTATGTGACCTGATAAAATAAATCTACGAATTACTTGGTGATCCATTCTAGGCGATGAGGATTAGTTCTACTCTTATTAATAATTGTCTTACGTCCCCTTCCTGGAATCTACTTTGGATGCTCTCAGATGCCTCGGAAATTCACCCGAAATAAATAAATTCCATGGGGGTAATCTTGGCTACTAGTGTTTTCTTGATCTGCAACCTGATCCACAATTTGGGTATTCCAACAAGAGAAAACGATAAATGGGGAATTCTTACAGATAATGCACGTTGCGCAATCTGGTTTTTGAAGTCGCGATAAGAAAAAAATGCGGGTATTCGGGCGAAAGTCCGCGTGAGCCAGATAAAGCGGATTATCTTCAATGTTTGAAGCAGTAAAGGTCCAAAAAAAAGTAAGTTGCTGATCCACATTGCTTCAGCCAACCCTACTTCAAGTTGTGAGTGGATTCATGCGAAATTCAAAAGAAAACAAAAATCTGACTGAATTGATAAGAAAAAATACACTTTTAATACTGTGAGTTCTATAAAAGAGTTTGAATGGCCATCGATTTCGAATAGGCACATGGGGTCTATCCTTAGATAAGAACAGTGAAGGAACCTGTTTGATTGATTATGAGTTCCGCAGAAAAAAACTTATCTCACTTACCCAGGCGTGTTCCACGCGACAGAAGGCTTCTCATGTTGGTTGTTATCCTCATGACAGTGAGCTATCCTACAGCATTTGGATACGATTCTATGATGATGAGCTCTCTCAATGCGCTGCCTTACTACAAAGACTATTTTAAAATCAACAATGCCACTTCCAATCTGAACACGGCAAGTATGTGGGTGGGTGAGATAGTCGGTCTCTTTTTCATTCAATCAGTGGCTGACAGATGGGGTAGGCGTGTTTCAATTATGGCTGGATTATTGATTGTGTTCATTGGTATCATACTCCAAAGTGCAGCACAAAACACTGCTATGTTCGTGATAGGAAGGATTGTCCTTGGTTTTGGCTTCACTCTGGGTGAAGTGGCTGTTCCGGTTCTGGTTTCAGAGCTCTCTCCCGCAAAATACCGGGGATTCATTCTTGGATCATTTTTCTCTTGTTTTTCTCTTGGTTCCATTATCTCTTCGGCAGTCACTTACGGAAGCAGGGACATAAAGTCGACCTGGTGTTGGAGGCTTCCTTCTATTATTCAAGGGGTTCCTTCATTGATATCTGTGATATTCGTTCTGTGGTCACCAGAATCGCCCAGATACCTTATCAATATAGGTAGGGAAGAAGAAGCCAGAGAGATCCTTTCTATTGTAGAAGGAACTGATCCGTACTCAGAATTAATTGATGAGATTGTCATCAAATGCCAGATGGAAAAAGATGAATCAAAGCGAGTGCTGTGGGGTGAAGTGTTTACAGGTAAAACAAATCATCGCCGACTTGCAATTGGCTTTATTCAAGGTGCTATAACAGAGTTGGGAGGTAGTTCCGTTTGTTCTTATTATCAATCTGTCTTGCTGGATCAAGCTGGAATTACTGATACAAAACAAAAGTTGCAAGTGGGAATAGTCAACTCAACCTGGGCTTTAGTATGCTGCTTGATTGGTTCTCGGGGATTCGACTATTTTGGCCGTAAGAAAATGGCTTTGGTTGGTACCACTGGAATGATTGTTGCTTTTTTCATCATGGGTGGTCTGATAAAAGCAAGAGATGATGATGCTTCCATCAACGCGTATGGTGCTGTGTCAATGATTTTCATTTTCGTTATGTTTTATTCGCTTTCATGGAGCGCTTTAAACTATTGCTATTCTCCGGAGATTTGGTCTACCAGACACAGAGTCATAGGTGTGACATGGTTCAGTTGGTGGAGTGATTGTTTTGGACTGCTTGCTAACTTTACGCTTCCAATTGCTATGGAAAACATGGGATACAAATTTTATTTCACGAATGCTGGTTACAACATTTTCTTCCTTGTCGTCATCTACTTCATATTTGTTGAGACTAAAGGTATCCCATTAGAAGAAATCGATAATTTATTTGATCAGGCTCCTTGGGGAGGAATTGGAAATAAATTTTTTGTTCCTTCAACGCCTGCAGAGGAGTATGAGGTCATTGAGGTGGAAGCTTCACAGAAGACATGAATACAAACTACCGAGAAACACCATTTATAAGGCTGAAGTATATAGCTGAAATGATTTACTAAGTCAAGTTGTTGAATACTACTGTACAGCTAACAAATCTTAAAAATTCCCCAGAGTTGGCAACAGATTCTACGAATGTGTCTGTTTGCATGACTATAAATGACACAAAGGTCGTCTGTAATTTTCACTCATGGTCAGCAAGCAGTATAGAAGGTTTTGCGAGGATTAGTAGAAACAGCTTTTTGAGGCCCCTATTGAATGTTTGATTCAAAACTAAGGATCAGCCAGGTACGAGCACGCAGCTTTGAAAGGGTTGAAGCTAGTATATAACATACGATCTGCATTAAGTGTTTAATCTCTTTTTTTTCTACATTTTCGAATAAAACGTGTGATACACAGGATTACCCCTCAAAGCAACCATGCAAATCTTTATCCTTTTAATTATTAGTGCTGCTTTCACAA
This sequence comes from Ogataea neopini, assembly GCA_030578575.1. Lineage (NCBI taxonomy): Eukaryota > Fungi > Ascomycota > Pichiomycetes > Pichiales > Pichiaceae > Ogataea > Ogataea neopini. The sequence continues at coordinate 18,537 of JAJMSO010000021.1, forward strand.
AACTAGTGATAGCAAATCTCAGATAATGTTTGGTTTTTGAAATGACGCAATATTTTGAAACATGTTTGTTTCACTTGTTATCTACATGTCTTTTTCAAAGAAATAAAAAATTGGGGGGACAAGCCGCATATGAATTCCGATAAGGCAGGGAGAAAATAATAGATGATGTCATGATCGAATACGACTCTGAAATTGTCTTGAATGTTGCCGATAGGTGTCTTGATCAAATGTATTGGATCAAAACTTCATGTGCACCACCCCCAACGGATTCCAGAAGGAGATGTCTTTTGTTCGAAGAAAGATTTCCAACCTGGACGACGGCCCCATCGACCCTGACTTCTTTGATACCTTCTGGCTTCACAGGAATACCAATAGTTCCTGAAGTATTTTCTGGAGCTTTGATGGCAATTTGTAAAAGAGAATCAGTGTGTTTTTTCCATCCAGCAGTAATAAATCCAGCAGTTTTGGAGGTGAAACCTGTCTGAGCGAACTCAAATGCTCCCTCGACAAAAACTCCTTCCGGAATGAGTTTCCATGTTTTGTGCTCATTGTCAACAAAGTCCAGGCCAACAATTTGGTTTGACATCCAGACGGTCGGACCACTTGCCCACGGATGACAATGAGAAATGTAAGCAGGGTCGTAACCAACAAATGGGTACTTACAAGAGCCATCATTGCCGTAACCTTCGATAAGTGAAGATTTAACACTGTATGGGCAATTCCACATCCATCCCCACATGGTTCTAAACAACTTATATGATCTCTCTGGGTGACCAGCCACAGTATGCGAGAACAATTCAAGCGAAGAACCGAATGGAGTGACTGAATTTTGCATTTCAGGAGCCTGCGCACCAAAAGGTTTCCAACGAGTGGTAAGGTTTTTGGAGATGCTTTCGTATTTCTCTGGGTCAGCAACTCCGTACCAAATTGCAAGAACGTTAGCATCTTGGGAATGAATATTGTCTTCGTCAGAATCAAGATAAAGACCTGCTTTTTCGTCCCATAAATATTTGTTGATGCAGTTTTTTAGCTCTTCAGCTCTCGAGTCGTAATCTTGTGCAAGTTTGAGGTCGTTGAGAAGACCCGCTAAATAAGAGCAGTCTTTAAGAGCAGTGTAAAGTAGACAATTACAAGCCGTTGAGTGACCTTTCAATGGATCACGACCCCAATCGTTGCTTCCAACAATTTTCAAAGTCCCGGTGTCATCAACTTGCTGCCAAATATGATCTATTGCCAACACAACTTTCGGCCAAATTGTTTCAAGCCATTGTAATGAGCCACTGTTGAGTTTGACGGTCGAGTATACACATTTGATGGACCACAAATGGTAAGAATCAGATCCATATGACAAGATTGGTTCACAAGCATATGGAAGACGACCATTTTTTTGTTGCAGACTCCAAATAAAGTCTGTAGAGTTGATACTCGACTCACCATTGAATGTGATGAACTCTGTCAATTGAGAAATACCTCTGTCTCCAGACCAAATTGTTCTATCCCTACGGGCGCCATCGACAAGAACTTCTTGTCCTGGTCCACAATTGACATCGTTTGCCCAGTAATCTGTGGATGGAGAAACAATGTCAACTCTTCTTCCTGTGTTGGTTGGAATGATAGAAAGCTGGACAGTGTAAGCACCGGCGTACCAAATAGTGTTTGCGAAGTCATCACTTGAATAAAAATATCCATTGTAATTACGTAGGTTTTCTCCAAGACTTGGTTGGTTGTTCATTGTAGTGTAAACTTTCTTGATAGACACTTTTCCTGGCTTTCTAGTTGAAATAATCATGTATTTGAATGCACCCCTTTGACGAGCAAAAGGACACACATAATGACCTTCGTGAACAGGGACTTCAAGCGTACCGTCTTCAATCAAGAAATCCATACTTCTGTCGGCCATATTTTTGTCGATAAATTGACATGACTCGGCAAAACTGAGATGAACCGATTGACCTTCGGTTGAATCTGCTCCAAATTCAATAGAGTAAAACCCGCAGGTGTTGAAACCAAAATCAAGAACAATGGCAGAATTCTCACCTTGGAGATACGCTAGATTATCGTTGTTCCCAACAAGATTTCCAGCATTTAATACCACCCCTTCGGTGGAGTAAATTGAGGCTGGATAAACAGTTCTTGAGGCCGGAGAAATTTTGTAATCTTCCCAAGGACCTTCGTTGGGACTGGCATTGAAAACAGATTTGGCGAAGGTTTCAGACATGTTTCAAACTCTCCTCAACACCTAAGGTGAACTCCATTGAAAATGTATTTTCAGGCTCCATATCACGATAAAACCTTTATATAAAATCTGGATCCGCTCTTTATCGGAAAAAAGTTCGTCCGAGCTGCATGTATAAATTTTGTTATATTCAGACACGCTTTCCTCACACTACTGAGGTTCGTTAGTTGAGCAAGTAGACATAGGAGCATGAATAACACTGAATTTTTGTCCAGCTGGTCTTCAGAAAGGCTGGCCTTGTTCCTGACGGTTAGGGACATTGAAATACCTCGCGGAATCAGCAGAAATGACCTAGTTGAGCTGGTCTATCGCAAGAAAGATGTTCCGATTCTCAAGGTGAAAGCCAGCAAACAACTGTTCGAAAGTCTTTCACAAGAACAGTTAGTGGATTATCTCACACTTAGAGGCTATGCAATAATGCCAAAGGGTAAGGTTAGTGCAACATTGCCAGACGATTATGTTGAATTTCAAGAATCACAGCTTCTAGCCGGTGCTTTAAATGACTTTGAAAAAAATGGTTTATCTCAAGCGACTGATCTCAACTATGCACTTTTAAAGGTGTTGACTACGAGTTATTCGCTTCCTGTTGAAGCAGGCAGCACTCCTTTCGGGCCTGTGTACACGCGAGTCCACGTAGACAAACTGCTGGGAAAGTTTGGCGTAGAGTTTTCTGCGGGCTCACAAGTCGAAAGAATGGATCTCGCAAGAAAATCGATCAACTTTTTCAACACCGGTACAGTCCACTAAAGGTTGAACTTATTATATGTTTATTGCATACGTTCCAATGTAGGCGCACTCAATTCAACCATGGGTGATTGAATAGGTGTGATGACTGGGTGATACCTACTGATTCTTTAGGAACATGAGATATACAGGTGTGATCTGAAATCAATGTAAGCAACGTAAGCAAGGTAGCAGGCGTGATCGTAAATAAATAGTTTGCGATTTCGCATAATTTAAAAAAGATCAATTTTTATTTTTCCGGATTTTCATACGGCTATTATTTGCAAGCTGTATGAAATCAGTCACTTCTTCTCATATAAAATAAATCCAGTACGTAAGCCAAAAAAGTTTGTAGATTGACTCTGTAGTTGAGCAACGTTCCAATCAGCAGTGGAACTCAACAACCTTCAACTCGATTGGAAGGCAGTCAGCAATTTCTTCGTCATATAAATTGTAGATATCTCCCGAAAAACATTCGTAAAACTCGGTTTTATCTCCCAAGGCAAGATATCCTTCTTTAGTGACAGCCCATCCTGCAGCATAGATAGTTCCAGCTTGCGGAACCGGACCATCAAATTGGAATTGATGGTTGGCAACAATAGACCCGATTCTACCTTCTTTGTCGTACAAGACATCACCAACTAAAGTCATACTGAGTGTGTTATCCAACTCAGGACATGCAATGTAATCAACTTCACAAGGCTGCAAAGTGTTGGTATCTTGAATTTGACCATCATTAATTTGAGTCACCAAGTTCATCATTGTCATCCAAGGACTGGTACGGAATTGAGCATGTGCTGTTTCATCACGTTTCTCGATTGAAGCATAGCTGGTCTCATCACGCTTTTCACGTGGGTAAGAAGTCTCAACCACAATACCAAATGTTTTACCGTCCATGTCAGCGGAGCAGTCGAGGGTTGTAGTTGGGGCAAGATCTTGCCAAGGATCTGGAGGAACGTAATAGGCAAGCGACACGCTTGCAAAAGCCAGGAGAGTAGAATACGAGAACTTCATTTTTAGTGAGTTACCGATAAAATGGAAAAGCTCGTATAAATGCGATCAGACCATAGGTGCGTGCTTAAATGCGCTTTATATTACGAACATTGTCATTCTTTGTGTACAATGAATTTACAATAATGTCGGCGTCTCACACCGGCGTCAATTTAATAATTCACCAGCATATAACATGGCAAAAAATATGATCACATAAACAACAATCAGGCGGTTAGATTATGTTTATGGGAACACAATCTTGTTGCCGAACTTCCGTGTGGTCTCACATGTGATTAGTGGACCCTGAATTAGTTGATAGCGCGAGATATCGCGATCTTGAAATCTCGAGGAACTTGAAGCGTACACTTGCGGCAGCGCGGCTAAAGAATTTTCATATTTTTTTCCATGAAATGAGCAAATATTCCAGTACTGGGAGACGAAAAAAGGAAACACAGTCCGCCAATCGAGGGCTTTGATGGATGGAACCATCACCATCTGAGCAAATTTAGAGCAAATATATACTATGAATTAGTCTTTGTAGAACAAATAAATGTTACGGAGTTGGTTGATATAAACTGTTAGTTTCTTCCAAAATGATATCCCAAATCATGAAAAGTATAAATCTCAACGCATAAACATGATTTTCGGACCTGTTCATCTTCTCTTTCTACTGATTGTCCAATTTGGCTCTTGTCTAGTCATTTTCGACTCTTCTTTGGCTACCTCATGTGTTTATTATATGGCTACCCTTGATTGGGGATGTGGATCTCATACGAACTCTATGAAAGCGTACAAGTGTCGTTGTCACAACGTCGACTGGCTCGGATCAGTCGCCGAGTGCATTGACACTTACGGGAACAACACAAAGGAAATCCACCATGCTTACAAACATGTGGCAACGAGATGTCTCCAAAAAGCGGATCTCCATTACACTATTGCTGATTTCGAACAGTGGCAGCAAAACGCTACTTCCTACATTAGAGAAGCAACTGAAAATGACACTACCAACCTTGTTACTCAACCTGTAAGCGCCCCTGTGAGCAGTTTTATTTATTACTACAGGAGTTTCCGTGATTGGAATTCTTATGTTCATCTTTGTGAACGTCTTGGTTGGGGTTTACTCGTATTTTGGGTTGGAATCACAGTCATTTCCGGATTAGTTCATTACATACCATTTTTGTCTGTCTTGTTGCCCCTCAGGATCAGAATTTTTGCAAGAAAATATCTATTGTATCCAGTAGTTCCTTGCACTGGTATGTCTCGTTTGGAGTTCATGATCTCGTTCCTATTTGTGTTGTGTACCGTTCTTTCCTGTTGTATCAATTACTCCTTGGAAACAAACCCTTATCTCACTACTCAATATTTTCTCACACTTGACATGATTAGTTTCCGGGTCGATCTTGCTGCATTTTCTTTGATGCCAGTGTTATACTTGATGGGATCAAGAAATAACCCATTTCTATATCTCTCAGGCCTTTCGCATGCTGCGATGATAAGATTTCACAAAGTCGTTGGTGCTGTGTTTTTCATCCTTGCAATTATTCATTCAGTAATTTGGACGCACTGGGCAAATCAAGAAGGAGGTTACAAAAGCTGGGTTGAAAACTACTGGATTTGGGGTATTGTGGGGTCCGTTAGTACAGGATTGGCCGTTGGATTGGCCATAAAAGTCTTTAGAGAACTTGCATATGAGTTGTTCCTCCTTTTACACAAGTCTTTTGCCGTTATTTTAGTGGTTTCGATGTGGTACCATTGCAAAAGTCTTGGTTGGATGGGCTGGGTGTACACGATCATTGCGATTCTTGCGTATGAGAGAGTTTGCAGAATGCTGAGGATTGTGATTAACGGATTGGTGAACGAAGTTGTTATGGAAAGTTGTTCCGAAAACGTCTTCAGAATCGAAATGGCAAAACCAAAACTGTTCAAGTTTTATCCCGGATCTCACATATATCTACATATGCTTGATCCGTGGTACTCGGCATGGCAGTCACATCCATTCTCGCTTATCACGACCAAGGATAAGGAAGAAACAAAATTGGTTTTGTATATTAGGCGTAAGAAGGGAATCACTACTAAGATGGGGAGTAAGAGCTATCGCTGCAAAGTGCTCATTGATGGCCCATATGGAGCTCCTGAGGTGCCAAAGGAACGAAAAGACACCATTAATATTGCTGGAGGTGTTGGTATTGTTTCCATCATAGCCAAGCTGAAGAGTTTCAACAGTGGGAATCAGACACTGGTGTGGATGGTGAATGATCTAGATTATGTTCAATCATTCAGTCGAGAGCTGCGAGAACTTTACGAAAAAAACATCACACTATGCATATTCTACACAAAAGGCAGACCACACTTAGAAACAAAGGAAGACATGTCGGAGAGTACAAACTCCACCTACGGCTCGAAAAGCTCCGGAGGATGGTTAGATCAGCTGATTGAGTATGGAAAACCTGATTTAGGAGCGCTTTTTTCGGAAAAATTTTCGGATAAACAGCAGATCACCGTACGCTGCTGCGGACCTGACAATCTCAACACTGCGGTCCGAAAAGTTGTTTGCAACGAATTGGATTGTAACAAGTCAAGAGATATCGAACTTGTGATGGAAAATCATGAGTGGTGAAGCTGGGACACCAAAAAACGAAAAATGATAATATGCTGAAAGTGTTTTAATTTGTAAATAGACTAACTAACCTTTCGCATGCTGTATGACAAAATTCCGTAAATTGCAAAGATAACCGAAGAAGGTTACTTTTGAGAAATGATTGACGCAGAATGAACTGTTGTATTCCTCCATGAGGGGATTATCAGATCCATAGAGAAGATTTTTCCCCATCTGCACGATGTGTTAAGTTCGAGACTCCTCGAGAGTCCTCCGCAACGTGATTAGTGCATTACTCGAAAATGATAGTCGCCAAGAAAGGTGACTTTTAGGTGTGCTGAAATAGAATGTTACCGAATTGGGGTGCTAGATTGGCACTGTAAGACCACTTGGTGTTGGTTTGATTTGCATCAAAGCGGAAAATAAGTGGAGAATCTCTGAACACCCAAAAATTTGTTCAAAATCCCCACAGGACCCCACAGAGCCTCACAGGAAGCTATTGTTGATGCCCCCAATCTGCAGATCGGGAGAGCGGTCGCCGCTATTGTGAATGTAAGAGCAAAGCCAAAAAATTGTTACAAGAATGCGAAAGTAGCAACACTTGGCAGAGTTGGATGATAAATGAATTTTTTCACCCCTGCGCTTTAAAATATCATAGGCCGGCGAAAAGTGTTAGAGCCGCACGGCAGGGGGTAATGCGGGGTGCTGTGACTTGGATTTGTTGAGGAAGGACCAATTTCCTATTTTGAACTTAACCCCCCAGTAAAAGACAATACCAGAATCATTTATTGAGTACTGCACAATTACCTAATGCTTTATAATATTTATCGACGCACTCCGGTATACATCGGAAAAAGCTTGCCTTCAAGAATCCCCGCGAATGCGTCCGGGGCTCCCTGGGGCAGATGCAGGACGGCAACCTTGTAGCTGAAAAATTCAGTAATAATACAAAAAAAAACAGAGCGTCGTTTCATCCGCGAAAATCATCCGCCGAGTGAACAAGTCGGAAAAACTGACCACATCTAAGCCTGCGAGACCCTGTAGGGGGTTAAATGATCGTACGAACCACCTGGAAAAGTCTAAATTGTCCATATAGCTCCACCAGTCTATGCTCTGGTCATTGACCCCACTTGTGTAGAACTGTAGGCGATTTTATCGGTTATCCGAGATCGGGCCGGCAACAGCCAAGCTGTGATGAAAAATTATTATTGTTCTCCAGCTTTTATGTTCTATTGTCTCCACAAACAATAATGATCAACTCGGAAAAAAAAACACTGATGCACTGTATGCACTAGATTCTCATTCTGGTGGGGTTGTACTTTGTACTAACAGAACTGCGATGACGAAGCAATATTTGGCTGGGCAGTACAGGGGAATGGGGTTTTGTTACTGAACGATATAAATTGAGAGTAAAATCCCCGTTTTTGTTGGTAGTAGTTGGGAGGTTGTAATCTTCATCAATTGTCAAAAATGAAGCTCTCTCTTTTGGCAGCAGTTGCTGCTGTGGTGCAGATGAGCGCCGTCTCAGCTGACGTCAATGCTATCTCTGAAAAAGAATTCCAAAACCTTGATCACTGGTGGTCTTACAACAGATCCGACCCTGTCTACCCATCGCCTGAGATGACAGGTTCCGGTGACTGGGAATTTGCTTACCTCAAGGCTGTCGAGATTGTTTCTCAAATGACCACTGAGGAGAAGGTTAACATCACTATGGGTTACAACCAAACCGCCACTGGATGCTCTGGTATGGTTCCAGGTGTTGATGATCTCGGATTCCCAGGTATGTGTTTCCAAGATGCCGGTAACGGTGTTCGTGGTACCGACATGGTTAACTCTTACCCATCTGCTCTTCACGCTGGTGCTTCTTGGAACAAGAAGCTTACTTACGACCGTGCTCTTTATATGGGTGCTGAGTTCAGACGTAAGGGTGTTAACGTTCATCTTGGTCCAGTTGTCGGTCCAATTGGTCGTATCGCCACTGGTGGTCGTAACTGGGAAGGTTTTGCTGCCGACCCATATCTTACTGGTTCCCTTGCTGGTGTCACCGTTGAGGGTTTGCAAGAGAATGTTATTGCTTGTGTCAAGCACTTTGTTGCTTACGAACAAGAAACTAACAGAAACCCTCCATTATATTTGGCTGGTGCCTACAACCAATCTGTTTCGTCTAACCTTGACGATCAAACCATGCACGAGCTTTACTTGTGGCCATTCTATGATGCAGTTAAGGCCGGTGCAGGTTCCGTCATGGGTTCTTACAACAAGATTAACGGTTCTTACGCTTGTCAAAACTCCAAGACTTTGAACGGTCTTTTGAAGACTGAGCTTGGTTTCCAAGGTTTCGTCGTTTCTGATTGGTATGGTCAACACGCTGGTGTTGATTCCGCCAACGCTGGTCTTGATGTGGTTATGCCTGGTGGAGGAGGATCTGATGATTACTGGGGTAACGGTCAATTGTTGCAAGCTGTTAACAACGGTTCTGTTACTGAAGATCGTCTCGACGACATGGCTACCCGTATTGTTGCTGCTTGGTACAAGCTTGCCAAGATCGATGAGCCTGGCCACGGAATGCCATACAGTTTGCTTGAAGAACACGATCTTGTCGATGCTAGAGACCCAGAGTCTAAGGAAACTATCTTCCAAGGTGCCGTTGAAGGTCACGTCCTCGTTAAGAACGAAGGTGCTTTGCCATTGAAGAGTCCGAAATACATCTCCTTGTTCGGTTACGACGGTGTTAATGCACAAATTGATGACCAAAGTGATGCTTCCACTTCTCTCTTCAGTTTCGGATGGCAAAACATTAGACAATACGAAAATGGTACCGCAGTTGATGCTGATGCCTTGGGCAAAGTTATGATGTCTTCTTGGTCTCCAGAGGCTAAGGGTCCAGGTATTGCTCTTAACGGTACTATGTACACTGCAGGTGGTTCTGGTTCCAACACTCCTTCTTATGTTGATGCTCCATTCGATGCTTTCTCCAGAAAGGCTTATGAAGATGGTTCCTTCTTGTCTTGGGATTTCACTTCTACTGAGCCATTTGTTAACCCAGCATCTGAAGCCTGTTTCGTCTTCATCAACGCTTTCTCTTCTGAATCTTGGGATAGACCACACCTTAGAGACTCTTACTCCGACAACCTTGTCAAGTCTGTTGCTTCTCAATGTGACAACACCATTGTTGTTATCCACAACGCTGGTATCCGTCTTGTTGACTCGTGGATCGAGAATGAGAACGTCACTGCTGTTATCTTTGCTCACCTTCCAGGTCAAGACTCTGGTCGTTCCCTTGTTGACATTGTCTACGGTAACCAATCTCCATCCGGTAGACTCCCATACACTGTTGCTAAGAATGAATCCGATTACGGTGACTTGATGTGGCCAACTATTCCAGAAGGCGACAAGGACATCTACTTCCCACAAGCCAACTTCACCGAAGGTGTTTACATTGACTACAAGCACTTCATCAAGAATGACATTACTCCACGTTACGCATTCGGTTACGGTTTGACTTACACCTCTTTCGATTACGATGACCTTGAAATTGAAACTGCTTACTCTAACTTCAGTTACTACCCACCAGCTGGTGAAGTTCTTGAGGGTGGTCTTACTACTCTCTGGGACAAGATTGCTGAAGTCAGTGTCACCGTTACCAACTCAGGTAACTACACTGCTGCAGAAGTTGCTCAACTTTACGTTGGTATTCCTAACGGTCCAGAAAAGGTCCTTAGAGGTTACGAGAAGAAGTTGATCAAGCCAGGTCAATACGCTGAGTTCAACTTTGACCTCACTAGACGTGATTTGAGTACCTGGGATGTTGTTTCCCAAAGCTGGGTCCTTCCAGAAGGTGACTACAAGATCTATGTCGGTAAGTCTGTTTTGGACATTCAACTGAACGACACTCTTACCATCGTCAACGCCTGATTTGGTTCGAGCCCAAATGAAATAGACTTTTATTCTTTTCTCCCGTATGACAAAGTTGCAATACACTTTGTATTTATTCAACTTTATATTGTTCTAGATTGTCTATTTTATAGTTTGTGATATCAAAAGCTAGAAAATTTTACTATAGGTCAAATTGAAATTAATAGATGTAGAGGAGGGGCTAGCTGACTGAGCTATCTCTGAGTGACCTATTACAATCTAATAGAATGATGATAGAGGAGCACCGTGGCAACTTCAACTTGATACTGATGACTAGCAATTGGCCATCTGATCGTTATCGACTTAGATATGAGACATGAAAAACGATTCACCACTCTTTTCGACCACTTTTCATCTGCCGCGTCTCCGAAAAATATACTTCAATCACCGAGTAGCAGGGAAACATACAGGCTCGGTAAGCCGCGCAAGCAAAAAAATTCGGATTTCCATGTTGGTCATCCGAAATTATACTTAGCTCGAGCTGCAGCTCCGAACCGGACAATCTTTTAGCCCACAACACAGCGGGGTCTGTAAATCTTTAACTTAATTTATTCCTTACTATATTAATGCTAACTAAACCAATTCTTGAACATTCTCCTCAACGTGCTCGACGTGGGTGGCATCATGTTTCATAATACCGAATGATTTTTCGCTTTCAGTTTGGCGTTGGGTGTGAACTGATTTCCATTGTCTAGCAGGAATTCCAGATTCGAACATTTCGTCAATCTCTTCGAAGGATCTTCCGGCAGTCTCTGGCAGAGTGAAGTAGAACACCACGACGGAAAGTAACGAGAAACCAGTAAAAATGAAGTTTATCTTTGAACCCATGTTGGCTTGATCTGGGTTGAACATGTATGGAAGAACAACCGACCACATGCATTGGAAACCATAGTTGACAATTGTAGCAAGAGCGACCGTTTTTGCTCTGAGCGAAACTGAAGAGATTTCTGAACTGAGAATGTAAGCCAGAGGACCAACAGAGCAGTTGTAAAAGAAGTTGTACATTGCAATGAAAGCAGATGCACAGGTCATAGCACTTTTGTTGCTGGTCGCAATTCCAGAACCGGCAACAATAACGTTCAAAATAGTAAGACAACCCATTCCCCAGAGCATGAGTGGACGACGTCCAAACCTATCGATAATGAACCAAGAAGTGACGACACCAGAAACAGAGAGCGCTTGTGCACCACAAGAAATTTGGTAAGAACGTTGTGTTGAGAAACCTGCAAGTTCATAGTAATAAGTAGAGTATGAAGCAATGAAGGTAACACCACACATGGATTGCATCCAGAAAGCAAAAATGACAATAAAAGTTCTGCGAATATCCTTAGCCTTGAAGCAGTCAACGTAGGTACTGGTTTCAGCTATCATCTTAGACTCTTCATAAGTAACTTTGACAATAGCATATTGTTGTTGAGCTTGCACAGGGTCATAGAGTCTCTCCAGTGCCTTGAGAGCGGCTTGATCGTTACCGCGACGGACATGGAAGTATGGGGATTCAGGCATGAATGGCAAGTACAAAAGGCATGTGACCGAAAACACCCATTGTGGGATAAAGACTGCACGGTAGGCCATTCTGCTCGTGTAATTTGCGGTAGTATTGTTGATGAGGAAACAAATGAAAGGACCAATACACATAGCGAGCGAACAGGCCGAGGAAGAAAGACCTCTGAGAGCAAGAGGGGAGATTTCTGAAACGTAAGTGACAACGATTGTGGAAATAACACCAAGACAAAAAGCGTTCATGAATTTACCAGCGAAAAAAAGCTGGATGTTTGTTGCGACAAATTCCATGGCGATGAAAGGTATGGTACAAATAATGGCAGCGAACAATGTGTTTCTACGACCAAAACGGTCAGCGACCCAAGATGCAAGAAATGAAGCGACGGCCATTGCTCCAAGAGGACCTCCGGAGATTGCAGACTGCCACTGAGTATCCAAGACGTACTCGCCCTCATAGTAATGACCAAAATCTTGACGAAATTGTGGAATGGAGATGACAATACTACCAGCCTGGTTCTCGTAACCGACCAGGATCATCGCCCAAACTAGGAGAAGCAGCCACATTGCCGCTTTTGGATAAGTTTTGATGGCCTCAACACGAGTGAGTTCATGTTCGATTTGTTGTTGTGCATGTGCTGCCGTTTCAAGTTGGCTTTTCTCCACGGTTTCCACCGTGGAAGTTCTAGAAGTGACTTCTTGAATCTCAGACATTAGAGAAACCTAGTGCAGAACGATATATATCTTGTGCTGCTGTATTTCAAGCTTGAACTTAATTGTTTATATGTAAACTAGTTGGCTCAACTGTGAATCGTTGCACTGGTTTGCAAAAAAATACTAAATGGTGAGAGGATAAGCTATAGTGGCTGTTGATCCAAAAGTAACCGAAGTGAGAGCCTTTGCCATTTATATAGAAATTAGGCTCCGCTGTCACGAAAAAGTCTTTTTTCGGAGGATCATTAGTGTGGTAGTGGCATAAGGTGGGGATTTCTATTGTGCACATTGTTCGGGAGTGCGGGTGAACTGGGGAAAATCTATTGTTCCGCAGCAGTTTTTTTTTTACCTGAGCGACATCAATAAAATTCCGACGAGGGGTACTACGGCGAAAAGACGGAACGAAGAGGAAGGGGGAGGGGGTGTGGCGGAGTACATCACCGAATTCAGTGATCTTTAGCTACTATTTACTAAGGTTGTATATTACCGAGAACAGGCCCTGAACTCGGCAGAACAGAAAAAGTTCACGGAGGCGTATGAACTACTGAAGGGACAGCGAAAAAATAAGAAACAGTCGGTCATGAATTTTTTTTTCAAAGCCAGCTTGCAAAAACACAAGTTCAGCTTGTGGAGATAGTATGGCTACTTAGCAATTTGGTCTCTTTAGGTGGGGAAGCAGCAATAAGAGTTTGTTAGTCAGGCAACAACAGGCGAATCAAAGCCCGATCATTGGCTTCTAAGTTGCATTGTTGGTTCTCCGGAAATACCGAGTTGTGTACATGGGGTCCCGTACATTTCGGCCGATGTGTCTAGACCTAAAAAAGCTCCGAAACTGACGAGGTATCACTTGGCTGCAACAAGCATTAAGCAACTTCGATTAAAATACATGCGCGGCGGGGTAATTTAAGGGTTACACGACATCATTCAATTCTCGCGAATGACATAATATTCTTTTCTTACATATTTGTTGGATGCTTTTTGGAGCTCTGAAAACCATGACTTGGTGACTTGGTGACTCCTCAGGAATTCCTGGTCATATACTCAGGTTATTTTGTTTCAGCTCAGGGGCAACTACAAAAATAGGATCCCGATGATCTAGCCATCCATTTGCAGGATCACTCAGTTGATATCCCACTGCCTTTCTAAGATCAACCGGCATTTGCTTCACCTTCTCTATTGGAATTGCAAGGTATTGGTTTTCTTCCTGTCTAAGGTAGCCTCTTGTCATGAAACAGCTGTACAACTCACGTCTCTGGTTGGTCGTTGTATTTGCTGATCCGCCATGATAACAAGATGCAAGCATCATGAATGCGTCACCTGCCTCCAATTCTGCGTAGTACACAAGCTCTTTCTTTGGAGGAACTGAGACGCCCCAAAGATGTGAGCCTGGAATGAATCGTGTTGCACCGTTCTCCTTAGTCGATTTGGTAGCCGCAACAAAAAAACCAACACTCGCCTCACGCTGGAAGTTGTGCAGATCGTCCGGATACCTATCGATGGTGTCATAATTTGGATGGTGGCCACCGTCGTCACGGTGCAATGGCTGAGCTTTAGCTCCTGGACCGATACTAAAACAAATTGAATTGCTCAACTGCGGAGGAGAATATCCATACCGTTGCTCTTCGTCCACATAGTATATGCTTCTGTGAGTAAGAAACGCTTCGCATGTTTGACGGTAAATTCGGTTCCCCAGTAACATTCGTGCTGCTTCGGGAGAATGGCCGACAATTCCAGTTGCACGTTTGGTTTGTTCAGGAAAGAAATCACCATCCCAGACCACGTCACTGTCGATGATTGGCCGAAGTTCTTTGTTGATCAGCTCGAGAGTCTCCTTGTTGGCAACTCCACGGATGATACAACCACCTGCTTCCTTCATAGCACTGACAACATCTTCGATGTTGGCGTTCATGTCGAATGACTTGACTTCTGGAACATCGTATGATGGTTCTTTGGCTTGTAAAATACTGGGAGGGTAGCTGTTCCAACTCATAATGGTATTGGTGGTTGGTTTATGGCGCAATCATGACAACTGGAGCACAGGGAAGGCGACCCTGTGTTCTTTATCAAGTCGAAAGTTTTGTTCAAAAAAACGAGAAACTCAAAACGAAAAAAATGTTTGACCCAGATTAGGAAAAGATCTATAATTTCCTTATCGGGGAAGTCAAGATTAACCTTATCTGGTCGGAGATAAAAAAAAGGTAACTGATAAGCGAACGACGGATCAAAGTACATAAGTAAGGTGCTAATCGCATTTACTGTTGTACTGGCCTTGTTGCCGGCACATTCAACCATCATGTCTGAAAAAAACAGCACCGCAAACATCGACGTGTTGTCGCTGGAGAACCAGCCTATTGAAGGAATCAAGCATGGCCATGATGGAATGGAGAAAGAATTTAGCAAATTCTCCTTATTTGCACTTGCTTTCGATATTGGTGCTGCATGGGTCGGACTCATTACAAGTGTGACCACTTCCCTTGTTTGTGCAGGTCCTGCCGGAAGTGTGTGGTGTTTCCTAATCGCTTGTATCATTGTTGAAATCATGTCACTAGGTATGGCTGAACTGTCCTCTGCGTATCCATCATCTGGTGGACAGTATCATTGGGCGTTTTGTGTTTCATCCCGTGAGAATGCTCCACTTGCAGCATTTGTTACTGGGTGGATGTCCGTTTTTTCCTGGCTTGTGGGAGCTGCCAGTATTGCTAATTTTATTGCGTCTTTCATCATGGGTCTCGCGGTGCTTTGGCATCCAGATTTCGTTCTTCATCAATGGCAAGTTTTTCTTGTCTATATGCTGATTATATGGGTCACTGTTACAATCTGTATCACGTGCCAAAAATGGCTTCCAAAGCTTTTCTCATTCAACTTTTATGCGAACGTTGCTTGCTTCCTCATCACTTTTGTCACTATTGGTGCTATGCATAAATCGGGTTTCCATGACGCAAAATTTGTGTTTGGAACCACAATGAACAGCACAGGTTGGAGTTCTCAAGGAATAGCATTTTTGATTGGTATTGGTAACAGTTTCTACTCTCTCATTGGTATTGATGCTGCACCACACATGTCTGATGAAATCCCTGAACCTCAGAAAAATGTTCCAATTGCTGTTATTCTACCAGCAATTCTTGCATTTTTCACTGCTTGGCCATTCGCCATAATGTTCACTTATACTATGGGAGACATTGAGAGTGTTTTTGAGAGTTCCACTGGATTAGCAGTCTTGCAAATCTTCTACAACTCTACCGGTTCCAAATCAGCAACCACTGGACTCTCAGTTCTTTGTATTTACTGTCTTTGTGGTGCTTTAATTGGTGCTATTGAGGGAACGTCGCGGATTGTCTGGTCATTTGCCTGTGATGATGGATTTATTTGGTCTGGATTCTTCAGCAAAATTCATCCAAAATTTAAAACACCTCACTGGGCTTTAGTCTTCTGTGGTGCCTTTGTGACGGTGTATGGATGTATTTTCATTGGTTCCACGGCAGTTTTCAATGCAATTTTGTCGTCTGTTGGCATACTGATGTTTCAAAGTTATGTGATTCCACAGGGAATTCTTCTTGTTAGAGGCAGAGATATACTCCCGGAAGACAGACCTTTCAACCTCGGTAAATGGGGTTGGATTTGCAACTTTATGTCGTGTGCATTCATTGCCCTTTATTCAATCATTTTTCTGCTACCATCTTCAAGACCAGTCACAGCTGCAAATATGAACTGGACGGTTGCTGTTTATGGCGGATTGATGATTCTTGTTGCGATTTATTGGGTTTTGATTAAACGCAAGACGTTTACCGGACCTAGAATATCGTTTTCGTCCTGATAACAGGCCAAGCAAGCCGTTTTTCTCTTACTGGACGCTCACTTCTTTAGTAATCTTTTACTTCCCTATGCCAAAAAAACCAAGTCGTACTTCCCCTTACGACTCACGGGATTGGTTTGTTGCGAACAACTACGCTTGTTACAGGATACACCCACCCCCATTCACTTCTCACTCGTCGTATTCGAAATAATAATTTTAATTGCTATATTCAAGCTTGTAATGCATAATATTACCAGAATGAACACCATCCAATATAATGTTGGCATAAATTCTCCACAGACGTGGCTTGTTGAATCAGCTTATCCACTTGGCTGGCCACGTCCAACTCCTTGAACCTCTTGAAATCATTACCTGTCAGCTTATCGGTAATCCGCTTCAACACGTAGGCAGCACGAGCGTTTCGAATATCACTCTTATATTGAGAAGCCATCCGTGCTGCCTCTTCTTCTGTGATTTGTCCCTTGCGCAACAAGTCGTTGTAGTTTGCGTTTGGGAAACTGTTCGAGCCTTCCAAGATCTCCTTTAGAGGGAAATCAAAGCCCCAATTGATGAGTGGGTCGTATGCAAATGCTTCAAGAATAGCCATCAATGATTCCTTGTTGTCACGCAAAACACGCATAACGTTCTCACTGGTAATACGGAAAGATCCTTCAATTCCACTAACTTCCATCGCATAACTCAACATACGAGTCAATCTGAAAGGAACTTTTTCCGGGTACTTTTCACGCAGAATAGCAGCTTCAAAACAATCACCGAAATCAATGTGAACCACTTTACCGGTGACACGATCCATCATCAAATTCGACGGATGTCTATCTCCCAGTCCTAAAATATAACCAACCATCGACATCACCGCTAGTGAACGAGTGTAGGTTGTACGACGATCAAGCCATGCTTCCGACGACTTCGACTTGAACCACAAAACTTTGTAGAGATCCTGACCCCTTGTAATGTCCAAAGCATACGTGAACACTTCCACCTTCTCCAGCAATGTCAGGTTGTCGTAATCAGGTGACATTTGCAGCATGATTCGATGTTCCACATCCAAAAGAATCTTTCTTGGCTCTCTATATTCCTTAATCAACACGTGGAAAGTATCAGAGTTCGGAACCCATCCAAGTAATCCTGAACTTGGTGATAGCGGAATTGCAGCATATTGCTGAATATCCATGTGTCTCTTGAAACATTCTGGATCGTCTGCCAACAAAGTGTTCACCAATCCAAACAACTGCATGACCAAACTATCTTGACGAATATCCTCGTGTCCTTTCAGTGCGTATTGGTAGTTCTTACCATCACTTCCCACCACATTCAACTTACGTGGTCTTTGTTTGGAAGTGATCACTGAGAAAACAGGCTCAAACTTTATAATTCTGATGATTTCCTTTCCAGCAATATACGTTCCAGGGACGGCCAATTCAAGATCACGTGCCGCAAGCAACTTTGGAGAAACATGTTGCAAGTCTAATGTTTGCAATTGCGGAAGTTGTCTTGAAATACGACGGAAGACTCCGTAATAGAGATCCCATGCTTGGTTCAAATATGCCACATCTTTTGTACGTCTAAAGTTGATCAACCATTGATGGGCATCGCTCAACTCTTTTCCAAAAGCATTAGCAAATGATGCTTCACGAATTGTCTCCGGACCTTTTTCCAACATCTGATGTAATGGCTCAAGAATCGAAAACATCTTCTCCACATTCTGTTCACCGAAATATGATCTCGATGCGTCTTCCAAACCTTCGTACCACATTTCATGCCACAAGACAGCCACTCTAATGAGCTCATTACTCACCAAATCAGCCTGATCCACCAACGTTGCCGAATGTGCACGCATCTTGTCAATGATCGTCAATGCTGCACGTTGTCTCGAAACACTGTCTGACTTGATAGCCACTGTTAGTGGATACACCAGAGCCTGCGGATGAGCCCGTCCCAAGTCTGATAATAGCCCCAACAATGACTTACTCACCACAGGGTCTGGTTGGTGAATTCGCGAAATCAGCTGTGGAATGACGTCCAGCCATGTATCCACCTTCACCATTTGGAAACCTTCCTGCATAGCTGAAGCAACCTCCTCAACACCTCCGTATCGAATCCACAAAGTCAAGAGACGAAGAGTATCCTGTAATGGATTGGATTGGGATAGCGAAATTGAGTGGAAGAAACCACGAACAGCAGGAACGACGTAGTGCAATAATGCTGTAGTGGCTGTTCCGCTGCTTCCGCCTTCGACATCGCTGGAAACCACTTCAAAGTTTGCCAGGGCCCAGTTGTGCCATGCTTTATACCAGCCACCATCGAAATGAGTCGCCAACAAGAACGAGCCCAAAATTCCTGCACTCTCTTTCTCTGTCCATTCGCTGTGCAAAGCAATTTTCCACTCACCCTGTTTCAAGTAACAACGGGCAAGAAGCTTGGTGTACTTCTCAATGTTGTCGGACGCACCCGGAACAGCTGTTGGCAATGGCTGGGTGATGGCTTCACTTTCGTTGACGCCAAGATCCCGCGAGAGCTTCGACGTAAAATCAACCAAGTGATTAAGAGCCTCACGCTGCTGACCCCGGGCCCACATGTATTTGAGTTGCGCATAGACGACGTGTGGTGGAGCACGCGATGCCTGGTGGCCCGCGCCACCTTCATCCAACAGAGAGTTTAGTGATTTCTCGGCCAAACCCAAACGACCGCTTTTACGGCAAAGATTAGCAAATTTGATCCACATTTCCATGTCCTGTTTAGGCTTCACCACCAACGCACGAACTTTGAGCATACGCTGCCAAATATCCACATTACGTTGACATCCCAACAAACGGCGTTTCCACGTTTCACGAATTTGAGCCCGTTTCTCAGAGCCCTGTGCAAGGCACTTATACTTGATAATCTCTTCCAACTCTGCAAGCATCTGGACCCGGACAACGACACCATAAGCACGGTTGTATGACTCACTGACCAAAGCAGTTATCTCCGTCACGAGAAGATCCCGGGCTTTCAAAATATGTTCTGAGGCCTCCTCAAAATTGTTTTTGTGAAGACACAATATAGCATTGAAAAAGGCCTTGTCTGGTGATTCGACTTTCATAACACTGATATAGTTGTCCATACGTTCCCATTGGCCCAGACCCCAAGCTGCTGCTGCTGCTAATGGGGCAATCGCACGTTTAATTTCCCCGGACGAATGGCTCCATTTATTCTGTGCCAATTCACTCAGATGCTCCCATTCACCAAGAGCATGCAAACAACGCATTTTACCCATGGTGATCTCCATCGACTCGGGATCTTCCTTCTCACGTTCGTTGTAAGCGCGTAAAGCATCATCCCAACGTTGTAACTTCTCGTACCACGTTTCTTTCAGCTGCAATCCGTGGTGGTCCTGTGCATACTTGAGGATACCAATGGCAGCGTCCGATTGTTGAAGCTGGTTGTTGATACTGATCAATGACTCAATTGTTGGAGTGGATGGTTCTTGGATAAACTCCAACTCTTTGTAATGCAATGCCTTTGCGTACACATGACTCCGCTGGGCGTATTGACTCAGTGTCTGGATTCTGATTGGCAAAGACTTGTCGTCGTGCTCCAAATACTCGGCAAGATTCAATAGTGTTTGGTGGATCTCTGGAAGATTGTTTGGCGAAGAAAGAGCAATGCACAACGCCTGTGCGAGCTCTCCTTGGTATTGAATGTGAAGCTCATTCCAGCAACTAGCAAAAGCACAGTTAAACAGATCACGAGCCAAAGGATGGTAAACAGTGGCCAAGGACGAACAGGCACGCAGAGCTGAGGATGGTGATTCTTTCAAAAGTTCAATACTCAAACGACGTATCCACTCCTGCCAATCTTCCTTCGTGCGCTTCGTGCTGCAATCCCAAACGGTCCTCAAAGCCTGAGGATTCACAGGTAACTTCCTTGGCGTTGCCTCAATCTCAAAGTTGTCTCCATTACTCGACTCATTCTCCTTCTCAAGCAACAAATTACCTGGAAGTGGTTCTCCATTCAACAGCTTGTCCACCAGTTGTTCGTAGGCAGGATACTGAAGCTTATTGCGAACGATCACAGAGTTAACTAGTGGTAAAAACACTGAGAATTCGCTTCCCATTTGCAGGAAGAGCAAACACAAAGTATTCATTGCGGCATCTTTCAGATCGTTGGAATTTTGTCCCCCCAAAACACGCATTAGTGGTTGAACAATACGGGACGCAAATTCGTCCAAATTAATTGACCGTGAGATCTTTCCTACCGTGTCAATTGCCTCCCTTCTAACAACGTCCGAAGAACCTTCAAACAATTTCACTGTCTGTGGAATAACCAGATGAATATACGGTTCAATGTTGTTACCGAAAACCACAAACGCTTTCAAAGCCCTTAATGATGCTACCCGGCCTTGGGATTTATCTTGGTCCAACACATCCAGTAAGATAGTAATCACCTCCAACATGTACATTTTGAACTCATCATCCAACGCTTTCGAAACCTGTTCTAAAACTCCAATGATGGTCACTTGAAGGTTGATGTGTGGGAAAAAATCTTTCACCAGTTTAAAAATATCTGGCAGAAATGGTCGAATGTGTAGTTTAACAATCTTTATCAAATCTCCCAACTGTTGGAAGTAAATTTCCAACATCGATTGGGGACAAGAATGGATCACAGTAGAGAATCCAGGGATCACCTGATCCAAATAAGGCACACATTTAATTCCCAAAGTTTTGAATATGTGCATAATGGCTTGGATCACCGCTGGGTGGTGTGTACTCAAAGAACTGTCTTTCAAAATCTTGAGTAACGTCTTGATTACAACCGTAGGGAAATAGTCCTCGTTTGAAGGTGACTTACCTTTCATCAAAAGTTCCATGTCAATTGAAGGAGCATTCTGTTCTGCAACTGTCAGTGAATCCTGTCCGTATCTCTCGACTTCTCTGTGCTTGTATGGATCTAGAGCACCTAAAATACCCACTAATCTGACAGTTTCTCTTCTGATGGAAGGAGAGGTCTCGGACTTGAGAATGTTCACCAGAAGACCAAGTAATTGTGGATAGTCCAGCAAAGGCTGAATCACGTATCCTGAGGATCCGGCGAGCTGACCAAGAGTTTTGAGAGCTGCATCACGTTTGTAACCCAAACTTTGGTCCTGGAATGTTTCCAACAAAACAGGCATCAATTGAGGAACAAATGGCATCATCTCCTCGCCAGCCACCTCTGACATCTCACCAATAGCTGCAATTGCTGCCGAAGCAACAGAAGGGCTTGCATCTGTCGAGCTTGGAATCAAGACGTCCATGATTGGCTTTAGATACGGCTTTGTTAAGTCTCCTGTGTGTGAGATGAATAGTGATAGCATCACGGCAGTTTTCTCACGCTTCGAGGCACTCTGTCCACCATATTCAAGCGTTGTGAGAAGTTGGATCAAGAGCTTCCGGAGCGGTGGAACGATGTAAGCCGGGTTGATCGATGCCAATCTTCCCACAAGTTTGATGGCTGCTTTTCTGATATCAAACGATTCATCATGTAAAGCCATGAAAAGCAATCTCACATTATCAACCTGAGACAATTGTGGATCAAAACGTTCTCCCAAGCTATCAAGTATTTCCAGTCGGATTTCTGGTGATGGATCGGTGATACAGACAGTTAGAAGTTTCTCAAGAACTTCGCTCACAGCTTTCAAGGAGTTTGCACTCTTCTGCAAGCAGATGGAGTCTCTCAAAAAAATATTTGATGACGTGAGTGCAGCCTTCAATCGCACCTCGGCGTGCTCATGCTGAATGTATTGAATAACCGAGTACCTAACAAACTCTGTGAGTGAGTAATTTCTGAAATTGAAACAACACAAAGTCTTCAAGGCTTGAAGAATCACTGTCACATCCGGATCCTCGTGTGATGTGCTTTTAGGGAGTCCAGATAGTCCCGAAAGATCGATGCTCGAGTGGCCGAACAAGCCGCCGTCCTTGCTGAGCATGCCCTGCCTATAGGACTGGGCCATGCTGACGCTCATGAGCCGCTTAAAGTCAGGCGAGCCCGGATGTTTGAACTCGTAACCTGAGAGACAGTAACTGACAATATTGATGAGTCGCTCATTAATCATTGGTTCAAGCGACGGTAGATGATCTATGAAAACTTTCAGAAGACTCAGCATGTTATCATTGATTGGGCACTTCAAGATGAGCTTCATTAGTTGGTAGTTGTTAATGAATTTAGTAAGAGGAGCTCCGAGAGAAATTGCCAGTTTCGCAAGACAGTAGAAGCATGGAGCCAACAATTCTCTTCTAGTTTTGGAGACTTTCGAAGCAAGTGAGTCTTTGATATTCTCAAGAACAACACCGTCAAGATAGTTGATTATGTTGTTCTTGGCTTCAACGGCAATGTCACCAATACTGGTTAAGATAAAAGATCTGTCTCTGCCAATCTTGAGCTGTGAAATGTAATATAGTAGCACACGATGCATGTACTTATCGACGAACTTGATTTTGTCATAGTGGGCCAACTTTGGCAGAATTGTAGTTGCTTCTCTTCTCACATCCACTGATTTGTGGTCTTTAACACTCATCAAAAACTCGTACAACTCGTCAACTTTTGGTCCTAACACTGAGGTTCCTTGAACCACGAGTTCACGGTAGCAAAGTAACGAACCATGGATATACTCCGGTGAATTGTTGTTGCTTGAAATTGAGCCTGAGCTGCTGGAAGTAACCTGCGAATTTTTAAACACTGCGGATGCTTCGTTGTACAGTTTATTGAACCAGTAACTTCTCAGTTCTGAGTCTCTCTCGTAGACAATGTTGAGACAATGGCGCAAACAAACGGCCGAATCGGCCCGAAGAGTGTATTTGGTATCTCGAAGGCCTATCCATATGTTGGAGAGTATGTCTTTAATGTACTGATAGAGCATTGCTGGTGCATTGTAAGCGAGGGAACTAATGATAAGTATGGCAGCATGTTTTTTATTTTCCACTTTTTCTGAGATGAGCCACTCAATCGATCTTTTCACTTCAAACTCAACAAAATCACCTGTCAACGATCCTCCTGGGATGGCTAATTTTCCAAGTGTTTTGGTGGCTAATTTCATAACCTGTAAATCGCTAGACGAAATCAGTCTTCTGAGATAGTTTGCGTATCTGGCGATCATGTTTGAATTTTCCTCTGTTGTGGTTGTTGTGTTGATCTCCGGTAGGAAAAGATCATCCGATGTGTTTGTTATCAATTCAACAAGTGAATTGATAGCTTCAATTCCTCCTATCTGTTCGTTGACATGAGGACTACTGATGAGGTCGAAAATCCGTTTGTTGACATAATTGTTGTAGACCGACAGCTGTTCAGTAGATGAGAGCTCACGAGAGATAGAAACAAAGTGTTTCCTCAGTTTTTTGGCAGCTCTTGTGACTTTTCCGCTGTCTTTAGATTTGAGTTCGTCAAAAATCTCATCAATGGTAATGTTGTCTGCAGTAGTCGGAGACGTCGTTGGCAGTTTACTGGACTGCAACTGAACCTGTGCCTGCGACATTGCAATGTGACAGTTGTAATTAGGGTGTTGATGAGTGATCCCCAATGCCTAACTGATTGCCACTGATAGTCTTGTTAATCTCGCATGAATTCTTTCCTGAGATATTTTAATCGGTGAGTTGAGAGGTATATGGCCGGGTGACTCTGGGCACAACAGATTCTAGTAGCGTAAAGGTCGTGTGCCGAATCCAGAATATATTTTTTTTCGTGAGGAACAAGCTCCAAGTTACGAAAGGTATATAAAAAACTGCTATAAGACCGTATGTATTCTCATGCGATGGAACGTAGAGTAGTTCTACAAAACCATAACCAGAAAAAGATTACATATTGGTCATTCAAAACTCTCGGTAGTGTTGTGCAACTCAGCAGAACCATATCAACCTTGATTTTCTTCGTTCATCGTGTTTCTGACCGCAAGCTGGCCAGGCACATATGGGAACTTTTTTCTGAAATGCCTTGCAATATCGCCCCTAGTGCAAACCCAGACATCATCCTTCTCACTGATATACTTCATGAAGTTCCTCAATGCGTTAGTTCTACCTGGCTTGCCCAAGATTCTGGAATGCATAGGAATGTTCATCATACGACCACCTTCGCGATATAACTGATCAAACTCCTGTTTTAGGTAGTCCTCGTAAATCATGGCACCTGGAAATCCAGGGCCAGGGGAAGATGCAACGAACTTGTAATCATTGGTCACGTAGGCATATGGAATCATGAGAAGTCCCTCTTTTTTGTGCAAAGGCAGGTTTTTCTCTTGAGGAAGATCAACCCAAAATGGAACATCATCAGAGTAACAGTCAGACTCCCAAAGAAGTGGGATTCCCAGCTGATCGTGTGCCTCTTTGACCAGTGCTGGAGTCTTGATGTTTCCTCTTCCTATGTAGGCACCGACTGGAGCCTCACCAGATGTTTCCTTCAACAACATAACGGCTTGTTTGATCATTTCAATTTGGTCTTGGTCGCTCAAATCTTTCCAGTTGATCCAGCGCAGTCCATGGTTTGCAATCTCATGTCCGTCTCGTACACAGGCTTTGGCAAATGATGGATTTTTGGCAAAGGCCTGTGCAACTGCGTACAGTGTCATAGGATAATTAAACTCTTTGAAAAGTCGTAGAAGTCTCCATCCCCCTGCTCTAGACCCGTACTCAAACTCTCCTTCACTCATCAGGTGTCTGCCATTGATGATCTCAGTAGTAGAGCCGCCTTTTTCCCAGATGTACGCCTCGCTCCTGTCGTCTCCGTGAAGAACGTTGTGTTCAGACCCTTCTTCATAGTTCAAAATAAAGGATACAGCAATACGTGCACCATTGGGCCATTCTGGATTAACTGGAGTTTCACCGTATCCAACAAAGTCCCGGGATAGCTCATATTCTGGCAGTTCTCCTGGGGTAAAGTTTAAGGTGTTCATTTTGATTGGAGACGTTGATCATTCTGTGAAAATCCCAACCCACAACGAAATCAAGCTCGAGCTCTTATATGTATCAAAATCATGAATAGTTCCGGTTGTTTTGTTGATAAGAGCCTGCGGGGGCTCTCCGCAAGTTTGAATTGATAAACTAGTTTCGGATCTTCTCCGTCTCGGAGCTTCTCCGCGCAAAAAAATGATAAGAGATTATCTTTTCCGAGGAGTTACCAATTGGGAAAATCTCGAGATTACAAAATCTTTTTGTGCATAAATACTCTGGAGTTGGTCTCAACCAGCTAACAATAGGTTTCGAAATTACTGAATCCCAACCAACCACATTATGTCTGTTTTCACTTTTGAAGCAAAGGAAGCAAACCCCGTCACAGAAGATCATGTGACGGCACTAAATGCGAAGTTCGGAGTGGTGGAACCTAACGAGCTTGCACTGCATGACTACAAACAACTGCTCGCAGTTTTCCACGACTCATGTGAGGAAATAATGGACATTCCTGACTACACTCCTACCTCAGACAGAAATAGGTTTCCAAGGGAGAACGTGCATTTTCCTGCCCCTTCTGAAAATAAATTGGGAGCATGGGGATACAAAGTCACCATCAAAGATACGAGTCCTCCTTCTCGCAAAAGGATCCTTGATAATCAGTCTGTTGTTGTTAAGGATTGTGTTTCAATAGCTGGTGTTCCAATGCTGTTGGGAACAAATTTCATACAAGATTATGTACCAGACGTTGATGCTACAGTGATCACTAGATTACTCGAGGCGGGAGCAGTCATTCTGGGGAAGGCAGTTTGTGAAAACTTGTGTCACTCTGCCACTTCCCACTCTGCAGGAACAGGACCTGTTCAAAACCCTCTTGCGATTGGTTATTCTTCTGGAGGGTCTTCTTCTGGTAGTGCAGCTTTAGTTGCAGATCCGGATTCCTCCATTGATATTGGAATAGGGGCTGATCAAGGTGGTTCTGTTCGTATCCCAGCAGCTTGGTGTGGCGTCGTCGGAATGAAACCAACTTTTGGATTGATTCCCTTTACAGGATGCGCAACAAACGAAGCTACTAATGATCATCTCGGTGTCATCACTAAAGACGTTATTACCAACGCCAAATGTCTACAGGCAATTGCTGGCTCAGACAATATTGACGACAGAGCACAAAATGTGATTAGTGACAACTACTACGATAAACTTTTGGATTTGCATAATCCCAAAAACTTGCAAGGACTAAAAATTGCTATTTTGAAAGAAGGATTTGAAAATAGAGCGGTAGAACAGCGAGTGAGAGATTGTTGTATCAAAGCAGTCAATAGATTCAAAGACCTCGGAGCAGTGGTTCATGAGGTCAGTGTACCACTCCATTCAAAAGGGCCACTCATTTGGACTGGAATCTCGAAAATTGGTGGTTACTTGACCAAAGTAAATGGAACTGTTGGAAGAAGAGGTTTATCGCTTAACAGTTTAAATTCGAAGTTTATCGAAGCTCTTTCAAAACAAGAGAGATGGGATGAGGCTTACCCTTCGACCAAAAATATATATTACAATGGGGCTTACGCACTCGACCAATTCCCCCTGGTTTATGGCAAGTGTATGAATTTATCCAGGAAACTGAGAGACGATTATGACGCAGTTTTGAAAGATTATGATCTGATTGTCATGCCTACTGTTCCTTTTATATCCCGGTCTCATGCGGTTTTAAGCAAAGATTCCACTCCGCTCGAGGTGATGGGAAAACAGGTGGGTCTGAGTTCAAACACAGCTCCATTCAACCAAACTGGTCATCCGTCTCTGGCGATCCCTTGTGGCATGCTTCCTATCTTGGAAGGACCCCTTGCAAACAGCGAAACTAATCTCCCTGTTTCGCTTCAGTTGGTGGCAAAATGGTATGATGAGTATACACTTTACAGGGCAGCATTTGCCTGGGAGCTTTCGTATGATTGGAAAAAAACTAATTAGTATTATCTTTGGTCTATATTCCCGGAACATCCCCGATCTTGATTTCAAATTTCTGTTATCTTATTAATAATTGTTTCGGAAAGACTCCGTCGAGAAACTTTGATTTATCTGATGTGCGATAAGCCGTGCGGCTCGCGATCTTTTAACAGAGTCCGGAGAAGCTCCGTCGATAAGAATTTGGTAGCTTTCACACAAACAGACTCAATATAAATAATATCATTCTACAAGACTCTTTGACAAAATCTCTTTCAAAATGTCAAGTCAAATATTAGGACGCGGACAATCAACGATCAAATGACACTCGACAAAAACCACAGGTGGTGGAATGCAGATTTGCTCCCCACACCTCCAGAGAAGCGGACATGGAATATTTACAACTATCTTTTCTTCTACTTTACCACTTCATTAACTCCTTCTTCATATACAATTGGTGCAACTTTAGTCAAAATGGGACTGCTTTGGTGGCATGGACTGATATGCGCAGCTGTCGGTAGCATCTTTCTCTCGATCATTCTCGTTCTCAATTCTCGTGGGCCATCCACTTACCATTTAGGTTATCCAACTATTGTGAGAGCTGCAGCTGGTATGTATGGCTCATACTTTTTTATCTTTGTGCGGATCTCTGTGGCATCACTTTACTTTTCAATCCAAACTTACTTCGCTGGAGAGCTGATGAACGTACTTATGCGAACAATGTTTGGTCACAAGTGGGTAGATCTGAGCAACAAATTGCCTGCATCTTCTGGTACAACGTCTGCGGGTCTTCTGTCATTTTTTCTGGTATGGCTAATTCAGTTTCCTATGATGTTCTTGCATCCAACAGTTCAAAGACACCTATACACGATCAAGATTGTCACCACCACTGTATCTCTTTTTGGTGTTTTTGGTTATTGTGTCAGAAAGGCTGGAGGGCTGGGGTCACCCGAGACGTTGGCCGAAGGACGAGTGTATGGCTCGGAATTGGGATGGGGAATCATGTCAGGAATCAACTCCATAATGGGAGCTCTGTGTCCCATCTTAATTAATGCAGGAGATGTCGTGAGATATGCGAGAAAGCCAAGAGATGCAGCCTGGGTACAGTCATTTGCTGTTTTGTTTTCGAAAGTTCTCATAACCTTTCTTGGTTGTGGTACAACTTCAGCAGCAAAGGAATTTTTGGGTGAAACTTTCTGGAACCCTTGGGATCTTTACGGTGCTCTTCTAGATTATCATTGGACTGCTGGCATGCGGACGGCCATGTTTTTTGCGAGCTTCAGTTTGATTTTCGCTTTAGTGGTGGTCAATATTGGAACTAATTGTTTGCCTGTGGGGGCTGATATCACTGGTATGTTCCCCAAACATTTGACTATCGTGAGAGGACAGATTTTATGCTGGTTGGTGGCACCATTATTTTTTCCTTGGAAGATGATCTCGACTGGAGCAAAATTCGTGGCTTTTCTAGGGAGTTACTCAACCATGCTCTGTCCCATTGCGGCAGCCATGATCTACGACTACTATGTGGTGAGGCGCGGGAATTATCATGTTCTTTGTTTTTATGATGCTGATAAAAAGTCGGTTTTTTGGTATGGAAACAAGTTTGGTGTTAATTACAGGGCAATGGTAGCTTGGTGTGTGGGTGTCGGTTTGACAATTCATGGGGTTGCAAATACAATCTCTCCTGGATCTGTGAATGGTGTCTCTGTGAAGATGTACAAGCTAGGATTTCTTCTATCTTTTGCAAGCGCATTGTTGTGCTATGCCGTTCTGAACAAACTGCATCCAGTATCCAGTCCGGTTCCTGAGGGATACAAACTCAGCAATCTCAGATTTGAGGAATGGGCAGAAACAGACGGATATCTCGATACAGAGACAGTTCAGGATATTACAGAAAGTGTGGAGCATGTGAGTTTAGTGGATGAGCCAATTAAGAGCTGAGTACATACCATCACAGAAAATCAAATTCCCAGTAACCATCTTTTAAAACTTTATCTTCCCGCCATAATCTTTTGACTAAAAGGTCCAGCTGGTTTGACCCCAAGTTCTCAAGTGTAGAAAAGTCAAAAAACTCCTCTGCTTCTTTGTTGGTAAGTTTATCAAAAAGAGTCATGTTTCTTTTGAATCGATTCTCAGGTGTTTTTGTGCTTTCCAAAGTCTGTTCAGAGTTGTGACGGTGTGCTACCTCAAGTAATTTTTCGAAAATGTCTCTGAATTTTTGACAGCTTTTGGCTCTCTCTGAGACAACAAAAAGGACGCTGCTACAGCAACGTAATCCTTCACTGACTTCCATGCTGTAATCGAGTTTTTTTGACAGTAAACCATAGAGAATGGTCACACCACTCAAAAAAATTGTCTGTAGCCCCACGAATGAGAGTCTTCTTTCGAGGTTGAGATGTATTTTCTTGCTTAATCGACAAACCAGAACCGAGCTTTTCATGCAATCTTTGAAAAGAGGATCATCGTGTTTAAGTTTGTTTAGGAATGGCTGGACCAAACTCCGAACGTGTTTGTTAAACAGATACAGGAAAAAGTCGTGGTCCCCATCAGAGATAGTTTTGGGAAGTTCATCGATAAACCTCCTCATCTCGCTGATCAAATGGTTGATTTCCGTTTTTGGGACAGCCTCGTACTCAACATCCACTCGGTAAATCGTGCTTTGAATTTGGCTTTCAATTCGTTTCAGTTTAAAGTACAAAACCGGAATAGTCATTGACGTCAGTTTACCATGACCGCTAGTTTCTTTCGACCTTTTATAATACTCTTGCAATATTACAGAGGAGTCTGTGACGGTTTCGTCAATTTCTAAAGGTAGATCAGCATCGATATCTCTATCATCTAGTGAAAAAGGTCTCCCAAAGCTTGTAGAAATGGTTCTTTCCAATGAGTAAGTGGACCAAAAAATCCGGTTGCGATGGAGATATCCAAAAGGGTTTTCGTGAAGTATGCTTAGATCTTTCCTGTGGAGACCAAAATTGATACAAGCCTTCAAAGCGGCTCCAATCATGTCCCATATAACCGGACCGTTTGGATGTCGTAACTGAAACAGAACAATAAGCAAAAGTGCCTGTATGTTGGAAAGCGACTGCATCTGGAAGATTATAGACATATCAAACCTGGTTGCAAAATTGTAAAGCATTAGATGATGTTTTCCTAAAGCGGTACCTTCAGATACAGGGAGATCCACCTTAGATGACACTTTCGAGCCAATCGCGTATACCATAACTAGTATAAACGCATCGAGAGTTTGTTTGGTTGAAGTAGCACCAAAGATTAGTGACTCTCTATTCTCATGGAACTGTTCAACTTGCTGTCGATGCAGAAATGGGTACTTGGAGTGTACTGCCTGGAAATATAGAGTCAAATATTCCTTTGTTAAACTTTCATTCCTCACGATTCTTTCAACCCATGTCCTCAGTCTAGAGTCAGAAATTTTCGGGAATGAGTCTGTTGAACCTAGAACTTTCTCATACGACCCCATTTTGTGCGAGACGTCAAACTCTGTCTTGAGGTAGTCTTGCAAAAGAGAAGCAACGTTGAAGCTAAAAGATCCTACGTATAGAGGTTCCATGTCATCTTTCAAAGGAATAAATGCGGCACAACGGGTCAAAGAAGCAGAGATGTGCTTAGAGTGACTCGCTTGGTGTTCTCCCCGTTCTGTTATCTGGTTGTTCAATTCAGCGACTGTCTGCTCCAGAAGGTTGATCTTTTGTTCCAAGAGCCTGGTGTAATTGGGATTTTTTTTCTCGTTGAACAGACAGGCAACCCCAGCTTTTTTGCAATTGGAGCAGTCCCTGTTTTCTTCAACAACCCCGTTACATTTCTGTTTCTTCTTTTGACATCTTGTACAGGCAATCCGAGCCAATCCGGCATTGCTTCTACGTACTGGTGCCATTGTGCTTGACTTGTCTACGTCAATTATTGGCATTGATTAAGCACATATCGGCATAGACACCCTGATATAATCGTTATCGTATCTGAAAAAAAAAAATCTCGGACCCACTCCGAAAGGGTACTGATAAGAATTTCTGTCATTTTCGTGTCGTGTGAGTTTCGCAAACCAGGCAAGTTAAGTTGGTTGGTGGTGGCTCCTTTGGATTATTCCTGGTTTTGATGACTACGGAAGTGAGCCAATATGTCGATTCGTGCGACAGTTCAGATTGCTATGTTTAGTAGCAACTAAAAAGTTCGGTTTTTAAATTTGTTAGCTTCTTGTAAAAAGATCCAATACTATAAATTAAAGGCAACTTCCCCTCTTTTTGAATGGAACAGTGTCTAAACTGGCAAGAACTGCTTTTAAGGCTTCTTAAATGTAGCGATTCACGGTGTGTTTGACACTTTTCCGTACAAACAACCTCTTTAAGCCGTTAAATATGTGAAGTGCTAACACTTAACTGCACCGCCTGAAAATAGAAAAAACCCGATTTTTCTGGAAACCGAAATAAACCATATCAGTAATGCGTAGTTGAGTGAACTTCACTCACGTAAAAACTACGCTTATCCACAATACTCTGTACAACATAGTATTTCCCAGACAGATGAACTCATAAGGTGCAGCATGTATGCACAAGAAATGGAGACAACACCTACGTGCTTAGGTAAGAAAAGGTTTCTAGACACTCCAGACACCTTTCATGATAGCAAAAGACGTCTTGTTGAGAACCTTTCGAATCTAAAGTTAGACCAAATTCCACACAGAACCGAAACTCAAACATTGCAAAAGCCGGCCTCATTGTTTGATTCCGATTACCTTAATTATGAGCAAAATAATGCAACGCAAAATACTGACAGCGTTTTCATTCCATCCATAGATCAATTTTTGAGAGATAATCCAGATCAGTTTGGTGCTGAGGGAGAACAGGTGAAGGACTTGAACAATTTGGATATAAATAAACTGATCATCCCCACGCTGGATCTACTGGGTGTGACCAAAGGGACAGAAGGAGTGGATAACAAGAGTTTGAAGGCTAGTTTTGATAGGATTATGAGGCAAAAACTAAGACAAAATGATGGTGATACCGATCAGCAAGTTGAAGTGGCTAATTCCGAATTATATTTGGACCAGTACATACTGAAGTTCTGGGCTTTGATCAAGTATTACAACCCTGAGCTGGTGACGTATAAAAGTTTTATGAGTTGGCTAAAATCCAGGAATCTTATTGAAAGTGGAAAAAAATATAAGTCTCACCAAATAGAAGAGATGAACGACGAGAGCGAGACTAACAACGCGAGCGAGAATGATAGCGAAGACGCAAAGAAAAATCACCAAGACGACGATATGGCGATGGACGACCTTCCAACGTACGATTGGCCGAGCGACCCGGGCGGAGACGTGCCAATGGAGGAGTGATAGATAATGCTAATAATGAAAATGCAAACGACCCAGCGCAGCGAGTCGTACGGAAAGACGACGATGTAATGAAGTGTAAATAGACGAGTAGCGAAGGACTTTGCCCCATTAAAGCTCACAAATGCCATGCAAAGTTTTGAGAAAACGGGTTTTGATATCGATGAGATCGCCTTTCTCATTGGCAAGCTCATCGAAAACTTCATCAATTAACGAATCTCCTCTTGACTTTAGATTTTCAAGTGTTTGTTTGACATAAAGAAAAGAATTTGTCCCCTCCATGATATCGAGAGCTAACTGTTTCATTTCCGGGTCCTCTGTGCGTAACTTGAGGATATTGACAAGCTCTCTTTTCATTGGATCAGCATTGACAGAATGGATGATAGGAAATGAGAATTTGCCTTCGGTGATGTCTTCACAGAAACCTTTGTTTGTATTGTACACGTCTGATTTGAGATTGAGATAATCATCTTTAATCTGATACACGATTCCCAGCAGATTGCTCAGCTCGATTAACTTCGTATAATTTTTCCCTGTAATGAGGTTCATAAGTTTGATCGACAGTCTGAAAAGACCTCCCGTTTTGTTCATCACCATATCGAGATATTGATTTTCGTTGGGACAGATCAGGTTGTCTCTCCAATACAGGTCCAAGCCTTGACCTCGATGCAAGTTGATCATTTCCTCAAGGAAGATGTCCTGCGCACGTGCTCTGTGTGAGTCATCGTTTTGAAAGGTTTCGTTGAGTCTCCGCATGGCGATGAAATACATGTAGTTTGCGCAGTTGACCGACTGGGGGATACCGAAAATGAGATGGGAACACGGTTTCCCCCGCCGTAACTTCGAACTGTCTTCGATGTCGTCGATCACAAGAGACGACATGTGCAAAATGTCAATGACAGTTTCGATTTGCGCCAAACTGGATGGTGGAACGTCGAACACGAGATTGAAGGTTTCGATGAGCAGGTTTCTTAGATTTTTACCTCTTGTATTAGTGGCAAGGTAATCGAAAGGACCACGCAACAGCGTCTCGTAGTCATCGTTCCAGTTCGGTTCGGCCGAAAAGTTCAATAACGTCGGATCCATCGCGATGGGTTGGTATTGGTACAAAGATTTTGGTACTCTACACCTCATCATTTGACACTTTGGATCGATTCTCGAACAAAAGTCAAAAAAAAAAAAAAAAAATAATTGAGAAGTTACACTTTAACTGTATCAACTTGTCCATTTGTCATCCAAACAGCATCGTTTCACTATGGAGAGAGTTCCCTTTGATTGGTTGATGGAAATTCCACCGGTGACAAGAACCTTCGCAATTGGAATTGTCACAACATCGCTGATCGTCTACACTGGCTATCTCAAAAGCGAAGACTGTTACTTTTCAGAAGAGGCAGTTTTCCAGAGAGGCCAATATTGGAAACTAATCACGTCGCTGCTATATTTTGGCGAATTCTCTTGGGACCTCGTATTGTCGCTGTATGTGATTGTGAGGTATTCCAAGTCATTGGAACAGTCATTCTCGCGGACAAGAGACTACGTGTGGTGTCTATGCATTCTGTGCGCCAGTCTGATACTCTACAACAGATACGTTTGCCGTCTATACGTGTTTGGAGTTTACCTGAATGATACACTTTTGTACATCTGGTCAAGACGCGGACCTGATGACGCTATATACCTCCCATTCTTGAAGTTCTTCATCTCCAGATTAGGGTTTTGGGATGTCAGCAGTCCGCTTAACAACACGGTACTCAGTAAGTTGAAAACCGGAATGGCTGGAATTATTATTGGCCATACGTTTTTGTTTTTGAACGATGTTGTTCCGAAGTTGCATAACTGCGAGTCGCCGCTCCGTCCGGTCTGGTACTGGTTCGAGAATGAAGATGCTTTGGCATTACACCTCGAAGAGGAAGAGCCCGAGGAAGAGCCCGAGGAAGAACAGCAGACAGGAACAGGCGAAGAGGCGGAACAGATCGAGACTGTGGAGGAGTACGACGTTCCTGAGTCGGATAATCGGGAAGGTGCCCTTCGTCAACGCATTGCATTTGATGACGGTGATGGTGAGAATTGACTGAGACGTGTTATGTACAGGCACCGGTGTCTGTAGGAGTGAACCATGAGCAAATTATGAGCGGAGTGAGTCGCTGGATGTTGACTTATGAACTTTCACAACACGACTCGCTCGTCGTTGCTCGTCGTTGCTCGTCATTGCTATGTAGCATTTCAAATAAAAGTATGATGTATTATTGATCGAAGAAGGTTCTGTGAGTTCCCACAGCAAGAGTATGCTGTCACGCTAAACAGCGGTGGAGGATGAGGCGACGGCGTCCATCGGGACTCACTTCATCCGTACTATATGGTCGATCGACGCGTCGCTGATAACACCCCGCCTGACTCAAAATCTGGAAACTTTACCCGCGACCCGCATTGGAGTCTATGGATGGATGACAAAAAGTTTTTGGTATAAATTGTCCAATATACCTGATTTGATTCATTAATCAATACAACAACACCAACAACATTTCTATCATCAACATGTCGTTTATGGGAGGTGGATCTGAATGTGCGGCGAATGCCAACCCGCTTGCACAGTTCAACAAGCAGACACAGCATGATACCACTTTAGAACAGTCTATGCGGAACGGAGTAGCTGATGTGGGCCAGCAACACTCTGGACAACTACGGGAGCAAGTGATGATGAACGAGCAGGAGAGAATGCACATGCAAAGTTTTATGGACTCCAAACAGGCTGCATTTGATTTCCGGCCCATGGCGTCGGAGTTAAGTGCTATTGAGGGAGGACGTATGAATGCCATGAGAGCAGTCAACCAACCACAATCGTTTAACTCAGCGCCTTTGCAAAGTCAAAACAGTTCTGCTGGGTGGTCCAGTGAGTTCTTAGGTGGTTCTGCGGCAAATCAAACACAGCAGTCTCACCAGCCACAACAATCTCACCAGCCACAGCAGCAACAGCGCCACATTCATCAGCAGCCAATGTTACACCATCGAATGATGGGTCCAATTGGTGGGCCAATGATGATGGGCCAGATGACAAAAACGTCAAGCGCACAGCAACAACAGCAGGACCCGCTGGCGGGCGTGAATTGGGAGGAAACTTTCAAAGAGATGGAGGAAGTTGCTGCTGAGAAGGAGCAGACGGCAGAAGAGACTAAAATCGATAGTAATGTAGGAACTTTTGATACTGTTTGGGAGAACATTCAAGAAAACATTCAAGACACTTATGCTGATCACATGTTGAGCAATGATGAGTTTCAAGCACAATGGGAGAAAGATTTCGAGAAGTATGCACAGACCAGATTGAATTATGGAGAGTATAAGTTTGATCAGAACAATCAATTCAAAAACAATCCTGATGCCTATGAGATTGGAATCAAGTTAATGGAGAGTGGGGCAAAGTTAAGTGAAGCAGCACTGGCATTTGAGGCTGCTGTGGAGCAAAATCCCGGACACGTGGATGCATGGCTGAGATTGGGGCAAGTTCAAACACAGAATGAGAAAGAATTGGCTGGAATTGCAGCATTGGAGAAGTGTTTAGAGCTTTCTCCGCAAAATACGGTGGCTTTGATGACTTTGGCTATTTCATATATTAACGAAGGATATGATAATGCTGCATTTGCCACCCTGGAAAGATGGATTGAAACGAAATATCCCGAAGTTGCCGAAAGAGCACGTCAAGCTAATCCGGAAATCCAGGCTGATGATCGGTTTTCTTTGAATAAGAGGGTGACGGAATTGTTCATAAAAGCAGCACAACTATCACCTGATGGAGCCAACATGGATGCAGAAGTTCAAACTGGTTTAGGTGTACTTTTCTATTCTATGGAGGAGTACGATAAGACTATGGATTGTTTCCAAGCCGCAATCACACACAATCCAACTGACGCATTGGCATGGAACCGTCTGGGAGCTTCGTTGGCTAATTCCAACAAGCCTGAACAAGCGATCGAGGCATATTCTCGGGCTTTACAACTCAACCCTAATTTTGTGCGTGCCAGATACAATCTGGGTGTTTCTTTCATCAACATGGGCATGTATCGGGATGCTGTTGAGCATTTGTTGACTGGTTTGAGCATGCATGAGGTCGAGACTGAGGATGGAACAACGAAGGCCAGTGAGAGTAACCAATCCACCAGTTTGATCGAGACGTTGAAGCGTGCCTTTTTGGCTATGGACCGTCGGGATTTGATCGACAAGATTAAGCCTGGGGTGAATGTTGCATCGTTCAGGAAGACCTATGATATATGACCTGCCAGACAGCTGCTACGCTATTATTTGTGAGGCCACTGGGGTTAATGCGTCCATAAAAGGGAATAGGAGTGGTTCTCGAGGTGAGTACGTAACTAATGAAGAATATGTCATCATGAATGGTTTTCAGAGACCCGAGAGTCCGTTAAAATTGACTGGTTGTAGCTTTGAACGATAATCTGCGACGATCTGCGACGATCCGAGTCGATCGACGTTGAGATCAGTAACCTCATTCTGTATAAAGACCACCGGGAGACTTTGATTTTTCACACGGATGTGGTGACTTGACGATCGCAATCACGCCAATCGGAGCTATCCTCACTGTCGCCTTGTCCAATGCCGTCTCACCGTCCGCTCCGCTCGTGGGTCTCACGTGGTTCGCTGACTTGATAAAGAATTTTTTCCTATCAGTTTATACCGAGGATCTCTTTACCGAGTCCACAGACAGACTCGAGTCTTTGATTGAAGATATCACACAATGGAGGAGCCATCTGGGCCTGAGGCTCCGTTAGAAGCGCCTGTTGCACCACCATCAGCTGTCTCGAAACGGAAGTTGTCACATGCGTGTCAAATATGTCATCGTCGTAAAATCAAATGCGATATTGCAACGGTTGGATCGCCATGTACAAACTGTCGAGAGATCAATTCAGAAGCTCAATGTTATCTACACAAACGGCGCAAAAAGACCGATTCGATCGTCTACTTCTCGCAACAAAATGAGGAATTGCATGCGATCAAATTATCACCGAAGAACTTCCTCAAAGCTCGTATTAGACCCGAGTACTACATGACTAACTTCATCTACTATCCTGCTGTGAACGAGGTGATGTCGCGATTGTACAAGGGGGCGATGGGAAAAGAGATCATTCTAGACGATTTTGATGTTCAGAACCTTGCCCAACTTGGGTGTTTTGATCTCCCCAGTCCGACTTTATGTTGGCGTTATATCGATGCTTACTTCGACAAAATCAATGCCGACCATGATTTGATAAACCGCAGCAGATTTTACAAGGAATACGCTGACTTGAAGAACCCACCGTCCGTTTTGCTGCTTCAAGCGGTGCTCTGTGTTGGTTCCTCCGTGTGTGATCGCGGCGTACCTCGTGCAGAACAACATGACGACGCACAGATGAAGATCACCAAGATCCTGCTCAAACGTGCCAAAGCCCTCTACGATGCTGCCGTTGAATACGACCCAATTGCGCTGATCCAGTCGGTGGTTTTGCTGTCTTTTCTACCGGACTTGATCCCGATTCCCAATTACCACAACTCTACCTACTGGACTAAACTAGCCATACAGATCGCTCAAGGTTACTCTCTGTACAAGGAAAACCCCGCTCTGCCGCTACACGAAAGAAACATGCACCGTCGTCTTTGGTGGTACCTGTTCGTCAAAGACCGGATGATGTCATTTTGGCAGGGCGGACCATGCCTAATAAACAAGAGCGATTTCAACCTTGGAATGATCACCACCGAAACATTCCAAGACGAGGAAGATCCAGACTCGGCATTCGAGTACTTCCGCAACTTCATACGTGTTGCAGATCTCATTGAGATCGTTTGTCGGCGTCGTCTCCGTCGCCGGGCCGGAGACGGGGGCTCTCGTTCTGGTAATGACAGGACTGGCCTATCGCTGACTGATGTTCGCCATGGCGACATGTTGATTTCCAAATGGTTTGAGAATCTTCCAGAGACACTGAAATTCAAAGTTGATGACCCGACAACCCACAACCGTGCCAGTGCGTTCATGACGTTGTATTATTATCTTCTGTTGGCGACAGTTCATAGGCTGAATCTGTTGAAACCACCAAAGAAACGCGGTGTCGACTCCTCGTGGGGAGTCACGTTCCATTGCGCTTACATGACCACGAAAATATGCGAGATCATGTTCCGTGAAGAGAGTTATGTTGCCACCTGTCCAATTGGCTACTTACAATTTCTGCTCTCGAGCTCATTCACGATGCTTGGCCAGTTGTCAAACAACGCAGCCAACATCGCCAGTCTTGCGAGAAAGTCTCTCCAGACGAACCGTCGCTATTTGAAGCTGTTCAGTTACCGTAGCACTTACGGTGAAATGGTGGACTATGCGGTGAACCAGTTTTGCACTAGTGAGGAGAAACGGCAGAGGCTGCTTTCTTCGATTGTCAACAACTCTGAGATCCGTGCGAACGACCGCAGCGATTTGCATTCGTCACTGATCAGTCAGGTCCAACAAACCGTGAGTGATAGCATTGAGGCGAGATTGTTTTTGGCGGGAGAGGAGCAATTGCCTGCGAAACAACGACAATTGAGCAGTTTTTTGCCATACCAGATGTACACGAAGAACTTCTCGAGCTTTATGCCACCCCAAAGAGAGGCACTGAGTTATTTGGGAAACGAGACAGACGAGACTGCGGAGCAGTCGAGTACGGCAGAGATACACGACGGAGGGCACACTCTTGAAAAGGAACTAGCGGGAGCGTCTGGAAAGTCCACCACGGTGACGTCAGGCACTCCGGGGGCCTCAGGGGCCGGAACACTGAGCAACGCAGTCGGGTCTACTTTTGATTGGCTTGATCTGCTGAGGGATCCAACAAACATAACAGAGGTGAAAAGACTGAAAGAAATGGATCTGTTTGACGAGGTTAATTTTGGGGCGAGCCCTGTGCAACAGAACGGGAGGAACAAACATTCGATGGCATCTGGCATGTCAGAGGTTTCGGAGGATGCCACTGAGGGTCATGTTGGGGTGTTGAATGGCAATCTTGACGGTTATTTGGAAGAAGAAGGACTCTTCAAGGGGGATGAAGAGTTGGATGAGCTGTTGAAGAGGTTTTTCGAATGATGAGCGAGTGTTGTTGGTCATTTGCGATGCGAATCGTGTAAGATGGACATAATACTTTTATGAACAGTGCAACCATAAGAGGAGACAAGAACGTAGAAATGATGTAGTGACTCGCTAGTGATAATCAGTGACTTTGAGAAAGATTTCTATGCCCAGATTGTCCTTGTCTGCCTAGAGACCGGCCTGGCACACAACCTGCCACCATCGAGCAAAGAAAGGCGGTGCACCAGTAGTCGATCGACGTTGATCGACGCCAAAAAATACTTTTCACCTCCCACGACTAAAAATAAACAAACGATAGCAAATTCTTACCATCGTCACTCCACCTCACCTCACTTCAATCAACTCCACTGCTCTCGAATCCAATCTGCATTACCACACTTCAAGAAGAAACAGGCTAACCTTATCACTGATATATTACCCTGATTGAGGCTCGTCCGTCACCTCTCACAACCTTTCAATCATGTCCAGTCGATCCAGAGTAAACTACAGCGATGCTGAAGTATCAGAAGAATTACCATACTCCAAAACGCTGAAGCCAACCCATCGTCGTAGGATTGGAATTCCCAAATTTTCGGATATCATGTCATTTGTGCTCAGACATAAAAAATTATTTACGGGTTTGGCCACTTTGATCTTACTATCCATGTTCACGATGACACCAATTGTTCCTCATTTCCATTCACGTGACCCTAAAGTGGTGATTATACTGGCTGCAAATGAAGGAGGAGGCGTTCAAAAGTGGAAAACTCCTCAGGAATGGTCTGTGGAAAGATCATCTATCTCTAACAAAAAAGAATATGCTAAAAAGCATGGCTATGTGCTATCAATAAAAGACACAGCTCTCAAAAGACGATACAGCCATGAGTGGAGAGAGGGATGGGAGAAAGCTGACATAATGAAACAAACCATGCGTGAGTATCCGACTGCAGAATGGTTCTGGTGGTTGGATCTACACACGTTTATCATGGAACCAGACATCTCACTTGAGGACTATTTGTTCAAGAATTTGGAAAACAAAACGTACCGCAGTCTCAACTACTTGAATCCATTGGATCTGCCAACTGATATTCCTTACGTCGACACTCTCAACTCTCCAGTTGACATGATCCTCGCCCAGGACTGTGGTGGGTTCAATCTCGGTTCGTTCCTGCTACGACGCTCAGATTGGACAGACCTGCTGCTGGACTTGTGGTGGGATCCTGTTCAATATGAGCAGATGCACATGACTTGGGAACACAAAGAACAAGATTGTCTTGAGACTCTGTATCGCAATCAGGCGTGGATCCGTGAGCGTGTTGGATTTGTGCCGTTGCGTGCAATCAACAGTTTTCCTCCAGGGGCATGTGCTGATCAGAAGGATGACCCGCAGTTTTTCTACAACGCCGATGACCGCGACTTTCTCGTCAATATGGCCGGTTGTAACTTCGGTGATCGGTCATGTTGGGATGAGTATGAGTATTACAGGAATCTCCAAAAGGATCTAAACAAAAAATGGTGGTACCGCTTTTGGTAGTTAGCAATAGACGCAAATTACGGGCAAAACGAGTGAGTCACTTTGCTTGTTATACGAGTCATGACCAAGTCAAACGAGACCAGTGACTCAATGTGCATTGACTACTCCTCGCCAAGTTCGTCTATTATTCTGTTCATAAAATCTTAGATCCTATTAATTGCGATGAGCATACCGAACAGTGTCTTCCATTACCGGCAAATGACTCGGTTTGCTCGTCATTTGCTCACCAGTTATAGCATGCGACAATATATTTGTTGTAAATTACCCGGTTGCGAAGCCAACCAGCCTCGCGAAATTTGTAAAACTAAATACAAGATAAACATAATCGATACCAACCAAACTACCTTCTAAAAGAGCTAACAATTGAAGACTGTTCACTGCCTCTAATCAGATAATCTCTGCGTGGTTGTCTTACCTTATCTGCTGGATTATATAAGCTCGACAGACGCGATTTTCTCTCACTTTACACGGTAAAATTCACGTCATGAGCAACGACCAATATTGGCTAAACGAACATCTGGGCCCCGGTTCCAACGATGACGACATGGCTTTTCTTACGTTTCCAGACTCGGGGCCATCACAAGAAGTTGCATCAAATAATTTGGCACCCCAGACCCAGCAACAGCAACCACAACAACCAAGCCGCAATCAATCCCTTGATATGTTTAATAATAATGGTTCCAACAGCAATGACGATTTCTTTGGTTCAAGCTTTGAACAGCCAACATCACAGCCTCAACAACAGCAAAGATTGTCTCAGTCACATCCACCCCAACAACAGTCATTTGAATCATTTTCCCCACAGGTTTTTGATGGTGGTTCCTCAACAGTTAGTAACAATGCACCAAACCCATCAACTATAATGGAACAGCTCAAAAGACAACAGCAGAACCAGATGCATCACCAATCACCGGTGTCAGGTCAGAGTCCATACTCAAGTACTGTGACTCCTAGACAGCCCAATGTGAATTTATCTGAGTCTAATCTTCAAAGTCCGAAGCCTCCACAGCCTCAAGTTTCTCAAGGTGAATTCACACAACCTGGAGGCGATCAGGGATATCAGGATCATCTGATGCAACAGCAGCAGATTCTCAGGCAGCAACAACAGCAACAGCAACAGCAACAACAGCAGTTCCAGAGACAACAGTTTTACCAGAGAATGCCAGGAAAACAGTCACAGGATCAACCAAATACCCCAGGAGGTACTCCACAAATTGCGCATTCAGCCCCTCAGAACTCTGTTCAGTCCAATAACTCCACTATTCAATTTCAACCACAGCAGCAGTTCCAGCAAAATATCCCTGCTCAACAACAACACCCACCACCACCTCAACAGCAACAGTCAACTCAACAATCACCACCACCACAACAACCACAACAATCACAACAATCACAACAACAAAGACAATTACAGGCACAATTGCAACAACAGTACAGTTTCCTCAGACTACTGGAAGATTTCATGAGCAGGAACGGTACCCCATTGGCTGACCGGTCTCCTGTGGTTGGAGATAAGAAGATGAATTTGTTTCTGATTTACGCTGTTATGTCCAAATTTGGAGGTTTCAATCATGTTCTTAAGTCTAAAAAGATTCTTGCTGTGGCGAGCAAGTTTGGAATTCCTCCAGATAATCATCAACTTTTGAGAGATTTCGTTCAAATGTATCATAAGAACCTACTTCCTTTTGAGCTTTATGCCAACACGGCCGACGGAATGAAGGAGCTTTCTATAAGAAAACAACAATTGGAAAGTCAGATGGCTCCGCAGCAGCAACATCCACAACAACAACAACAGCAACGACAACAACAGCAGCAGCAGCAACAACATCATCAGCAACCACCACAGGGACAAAGACCGTCACAATCTTCCTCAGTCTCGACACCTAATCAATTCCAACAACCACCAGCCAATGCTTCTCCACCCCAGAAGTTCCAACAGCCAACTAGAACGCCTACCGGACCAACGCAAACGCCCCAGTCTCATCCGCTAGCTCAATCTGGACCTCAAAACCCGATTGACCCAAGCAAGACCGTTCCTAGTTCTAGTGCTTCTCCAGCAGATTTTTCGAATAATAGAAATACGTCACAATCCAACTTCCAAGTTCCTGCTCAAATGAGCCAACAGGCCCCGGCGATGCAACCGGCTCAGGAACCGCAAAGTCAGCAGCAACCTCAGCAGCAGAATCAACAATCCCAGTCACAGCAACCTCAGCAGAGACAGCAACAACCTATCAAACCGTTCTCTCCAGACTTTTTGAGAAATTATGTTCCACATCATAAACTTATTGAAAAGACTGCAGGAATCGACTTAAAGGCTTTGAATGCTTATGGTGAACAGTTAGACCACTTGAAACCTGTGTTTTTGTACGTTCCGGAACTTGGTAAGATTGATATTAACGCTTTGGGGTTGTCTTTAGCGTCAAATATTGATGCCGAGATAAACGTTGCATTGAACATTTTGTTAATCGTTTCAACGGATCCAAACCTCACGATTCCTTTGAATCAATGTATGAATCTGTTGGATTCTCTTTGTCAGCTGTCCTTAGATATTTTAGACATGTTGAATTCAGGAAATTATATTCGCAAAATTGAAAACGATAAAATGGAAGTGACTCCATCGGATTCTAAGCCTTCAAGAATAGATGATCTTTTCGAGAAATATAAGGTTGAATTTGATGATTCTGAAGACAAGGTCATTACTGTTGACTCGTTCATTGCCAAACCTGTGGATGATTTACTCGAAGATGATGAAAGCATCGAGGTTGACGACACTGAACTTTTTGATATTAATCAAAATGAGGATACTGAGATGTCTAATACACCTCAATCCACTGATTCCAATGATTTCAAACCTGTGGAATCGTTCACGATGCCATCTTATTTGGAGCTATTACACGAGTGTAAGCTGGAAGCAGAAGATTTTGCATCGAATGTTCACGTTACCACGTTCCAACATAGACAGCTCATGTTGGTTGAAGAGTTGAATACGATTTCCATGATTTTGAGAAACCTTTCTTATGTTAATGATGGTGAAACTGTATTCAACAACAGTGTTCTAGCTTCTCATCAAGGCTTCCTTGATTACATTGGAACATTGATTTACACTCTCGCCACAAAGCCAGGGGCATTTTTCTGGTCAAGAAAGAGGTTGTGTTTAATGAAAGACGCGTTGATGATATTAACCAATATTTCTCATGCAATTGAGTTGAGAAGCTCTAGAGAGACGTTTTTGATCTTGGTTTTATGTTTATCTTTTGGTGTTCAGCTTGATGAAGAAGAGAA
Source organism: Ogataea neopini (assembly GCA_030578575.1). Taxonomy (NCBI): domain Eukaryota; kingdom Fungi; phylum Ascomycota; class Pichiomycetes; order Pichiales; family Pichiaceae; genus Ogataea; species Ogataea neopini. The sequence goes on from JAJMSO010000021.1 coordinate 63,092, forward strand.
AAATTCGGGACTATATGTTCCAAAGTTCGACTCTAGTCTCGGAAAGTATCAACTCCATGGAATTGATGTCATTTCCAAGCTATTGTGTGGTTCAAACACAAACAAAACCTTTTTCGGCTCGGTCTTGACAGGAGATGAGAAAGATCCTGAAGTTGTTTCGTTACAAAAGTCATACTTGAAGGTGGAAAATTTGAGGGACGGAGAGCTGATTACCAGATTATTTGGGTATCTTATTTCGATCGTTCCTCTGGATGTTCTTCATGAGGGAATTGAACCATTTAATGATAGACTGCCCAGCTGTCTCCAAGCTTTGCTGAGTTGTTTGTTATTGACTGAGTTTTTGGGAGATAATCAGATTGACAAAAATGTTGCTCTCAATTGTTTGGTTTCCCCAGAACTTATTGGATGCGGGCTGTTGAAGCTTGCATTTATTTTTGCAGCGATCTACGCAAAGACGAACTATGAGAACAAGATCATTTATGTTCATATTTCTGGTAAGTGTCTGGAAGTCGTCAATTCATTGCTTCGCGAAGCACTTGATCATGCTGTTCAAGATGAGACTGGAAAAGATGAACTTAAATTACTTAACTTAACTTCCAAGATGTTCCCTGCGGATGAGTCCATTTTGGGAGCTTTGATGACACCAACATTACCACAAGAGATATCCGTCCAGGCTGTTGAGTCAACTAAGCTCGCGCTGAGATTGAAAAACCTTACCAAATAGTACGACTGGCGAGGTGAAGGAGAGTCTATTTTCAATCCTGTGTGTCATTATATATAATACATTGTGAATTAATTGTACGTTACTTGTTGATAAATATTACTAAATACGGATGAAGAACTCATCAGATGTTGCGCTTGAAGAATTTCACGATTTTGGCTGCAGCTTCTGAACCAACAAGCTCGGAAAGTTCATTTTCCGACATTTGACTAAGCTCCTTGATGTTCTTGACTTTGTTTATAATCAAGTGAACGTTGACTGAACTGATTCCTGGGATGTTTTGTATCAGGTCAATTGCCGTATCGTTGAAATAGGTATCAGTGTCAAACATTGGATTGACACCGGCGTTGATAGATTTGTTCACGTCTGGTTCGTCTTGGTTCATTTTAAGTTCTTTGAAGAGTTTAGCCGTTTCGAACGGTGAGCTTGACCAGATTATTTTCAATTTGGGGAAAGAGACTAAAAGCATCATGAGTTTCAGCTGTAAGTCTTGTTGGAAACCAGTGGTAGCCAATGCAGAGTTACTTGGTCCATTATTCGCTCTGCCATCTCTGTACGTGGCAAATGGTTCCAGCGAAAATGATTTACCTTCTTCAAACTCTATCAACAGAGTAGGTAGTTCATAATAACGGAACATTTGCTCACATTGCTGATAAAGTCTGCCGCTTTTCAGCGACCCTATCAAATCTGGAATGGATTTTCTTTCAATGCATATCTTAGGCGATAAAATATAGTCGCCGACGGTAAGCATGCATGGAATAACGTCCAAAGCAGCCAGATGACAGAGAAACGGTAGTTGAGACCGGAATTCTCTTACATCCACAATAACTTGAGTTTTCACTTCCACAGGGTTTCCACCAGCTATTCTAGTATTTGAAGCTACAGTGCCAGTCAAAAATTTTGATGTCTCATCTTCCTCAGTGATGAAAGTTTTTGGAAGGGTGGATTTTTCTCTAATAAGTCTGGTGAAAGCATCCTTTTCCTGTTTGATTGAATTCAAGTACAACTGTTCCTCTATGGAACTACCGTAGTACATGAAGAAACACTTCGCCGGTTTGGTGTGACGCATGGATTGGTAAATTTCCACTTTCCGGATAAATGCCAAGTCGGGTTCGTAAAGAATGATATAAGAGGGCATTATTTCTTCCAGTAATAAATCATTTGATTTGCTATCAAATTTTTCAATAATGATTTGATCAGATCGATCGACATATTGGAACATCATTTGAAACGAATTTCTACCGCTAATCTCTTCGACATCTGGTGTTTGTTCAATTCCTTCTAAAAATGCTTCAAATGTGTCTTCATTCGTGTCTTTATTGATTAAATCATCTTTTTCTTCTTCTTCATCTTGGTCACTCCCATCTCGAGCTACTTCGTCTTCAAGCAATTCCACTATACTCTCATCAACATCGTTATTGGTTCCATCTTCTGTTTTGTTAAGCATTCTATTATATGAGGTCATCGTTGCACCGCCCCTCATTCTTCTCCTTTTTGTAGGAGGTGCTCTTCCCCTAACAAAAGTCTTCGAAATCGTTAATTCTTCATTTTGGCTGTTTGTTTCACTCTGTGATTTTTCCGTTGGGGCCTTATTCAACTCCTTTTGTATCTTTAAAGCTCTTGTTCCAGCTTCCTTTTTCCAATTTAAATGCTGCCTCAACAGCCGAACCATAATTTTTCGTGCACTGAAACTTTTGGAGTTAGAACTCTGATATTCTTTGTAACCTGTCAAGAACATTCTTAGCTGGCTACAAACATGAGAAGATGAGCACATGATCAGAATTGGCCCGTCTTCGCTGCTGTTATTTGAAAATTGCTTTTCCTGATTGATATCGTCCAAAATCAATGCCAGTTGCTCCCACTTGGGAAGTTCTTCCAACAAATAGGTTGCTTCACCATCATCTCGAGAATCGGCGTCTTTCAGTTTATCAAAAACTCTGGCTTTTGCGCACGAAATCACAGTCATCGCCTCGTCTAAAAGCAGCCAGGGAGCCACAGCTTTGTTTCGATTAGTCACTGAAGGTTTGTTAGCTTCCACAATGCTGGCCAATTCTTGATAAAACTGCACAGAATCTAGAGAAAATAAATGTGCCAATAATGTTTTCAGGGTCGACAGCTCGTAAACTATCTGCTTACTTGTATATGAAACTCTGTGCCATGAAGGGTCTAAAGTTGATCTAATGGATCTAACAAAATTTTCGTCAAGCGCGTTCTCCATTGACCAGTACTCAGTTGATAACTCTGGATTGTGTCTTCTTAATTCCCCTATGCATGCTTCTATACATGCCATCAAACCTGTTTGGATTTTCACCATGTATTTAGAAAGCTGCACGTTAACTTCGGTGACTTTGCTGCCTAATTTGTTCGAACGGAGTGAATTCGTCACATCAACATGAAATCTCGGCCATAGCATCGCTCTTTCAAGTCTCAAATATTTGAGTTTTGTGTACAACGGTTGGAAACCTACGGCTAATGCTTCTGGTTCATCTGAAAAGGCCTTAATAAATCCCCACTTGTTTTTTCGGCGATAAAGATTCACGACAAACCGTTCGCTAGAGTACTCCTTAATTTTCTCAGCATGAAGAATCACCATTCCAGTAATCATATTGGCATCTATTATATCTCCTAGAAGATCAGTCACTAAAATTCTGTTAGTCATCGATAAGATACCTCCCTTTTCGTACAACTTTCTACGTTTCTCCAAAGTGGTAGGATCACCACCAATAGAATGGAACGCAGGTTTGTTTTCGTCTGAGCCAATCCATGAAAGCTCTCGCAATTGCTCGCCAATTTTGAAATTTTCAAATTCTGTAGCATTAACTAGCAGAACTAACGATTTCTTGTCCCTTATGACTGAAAGGCTCATGACATGTAGCAAATTGGATACTATAGCGTCAAGAGCAAGTCCACGTCCAAGAATTACCAAGCCATCTTCTGTGAGCAGCTCCTGGACTATTTGATGTTGATAGTTCAAACTCAGTGTCAGGTTCACCTCGACATTTGAAGAACTGGTAGTTGTTTCGATCTGAGGTTGTTTCGAATCATTCTCGGCGTCTTTTTTCAGCAACTCAGTCAATTCTTTCTGAGCTTCTGCTTCCCCTTCAGAAACATCGTCAACAAACAGCGATTCGGACATGACGTCAACAGGCATAGAAAAAGATAAGTATTTAAATCGCCATTATGGGAGCCCCAAAATTTATTTTTCATCTATCTTCAGAAAAATTTCGTCTATCGACGCGTCGCAAATGACTTGATTTTCCTTGAATTTTTTTTTCTTTTGCCATGTAACGTCCGAAATAGTCATTCGCAGAAACCACCAGAATTAGCCGTTGGATTCCATTATATTTTGCAACAAGTTTCACAATCGCTCACAGACACATCATCGTGCAACGAGGTGTGTGAAATCAGCAAACGGTTGATTGAAAAATTCGGTCGGAACTGAACCCGAACGTGACAATAACTGGTATTTGTTGAAGCTAGTGTTTATACAGCATGTCGATCAAATTAACAGAGAAAGTGAAACAACTCGGTAAAGACGAGCCTTTCTTCTCCCTCGAGTTTTTCCCACCTAAAACTGACAATGGTTTGCGCAATCTTTATGCTAGATTGAGCAGAATGTCGCTTTTGGGTCCCCTTTTCGTGACCGTTACTTGGGGAGCTGGAGGTTCAACTTCACAAAAGACACTCGATTTGGCTGCCACTTGTCAGAGAGAACTTGGTTTGACAACTTGTATGCATTTGACCTGTACCAACAGCTCGAAGAAGCTGATTGATGATGCTCTTGCACAAGCCAAAGAATGTGGAATCAGAAACATCCTTGCATTGAGAGGTGATCCACCTAGAGAGGCTAGTGAGTCTGATGAAGAGGGGGTTTTCAAGTACGCTGTGGACCTTGTGAAATACATCAGATCCGAATATGGCGATTATTTCTGTATTGGTGTGGCTGGATATCCTGAAGGACATGTTGAAGGATCGGATGACAGTGGTCAAGATCCACTGAAAGACATTCCATATTTGGTGGAGAAAGTGAACGCTGGAGCAGACTTCCTTATTACTCAGCTTTTTTATGACACTCAGAAGTTTGTGGAGTATGAGAATCTCGTGAGAAATGAAGCTGCCATCGTCAACAAGGATCTTTTAATTCTACCAGGTTTGATGCCGATCAATGGATACAGTATTTTCCAAAGAGCTTCCAAGTTATCGCATGCTTCCATTCCACAGTCAGTTTTGGACCGTTTTCCTGAAGAGATCCGGTACGATGACGACAGGGTCAAGGAGATTGGTGTTTCTATTTTGTCTGAGATGATTTCCGATATTTACTCAAAGACAGGACATCGTGTTCATGGTTTCCACTTCTATACACTAAACCTTGAAAAATCCATTGCTCAGATCATCAACAGCTCGGACGTGCTGGCCAAAGCTCTCGAGAGACAGGAAAGTCAAAGTGACGAAGAAAGTGTTTCGGATGAAGATATCGACGAGCCAACGACAACAGCGAAGCGTGCAGCATATGCCAGACGTTTCAGACAAGTGAATAACCAAATTATCGTGGATCCCCCTAAGAACAATGTTGCTTCCACCCCCATGGGCGCTGCAGCGCGGCGCAGAAGCTCTTCCTCCCAAATCAAGACAATCATTTCGATTTCCTCAGGTGAAGGTACACTTGGTAAAGATGCTACTTGGGATGATTTCCCTAATGGTAGATTCGGTGACTCTAGATCCCCAGCATACGGTGAGATTGATGGTTATGGTCCATCTTTAAAGCTAACATCAGCAAAAGCCTATGAGCTTTGGGGACATCCAAAGACCTTAAAAGACATTTCACGTATATTCATCAACTATTTGAGCAGAAAGATTGATTGCTTGCCATGGTCCGACCTCGGTTTGAACCCTGAAACAGCTCTGATTCAAGAAGAACTTATTCGTTTGAACGAGTTGAACTATTTCACAGTTTCTTCTCAACCGGCTACCAACTGTTGTAAGTCTGACGATAAGATCTTCGGATGGGGTCCTAAGAACGGTTATGTTTATCAGAAGGCGTTTGTGGAGATGTTTATCTCGAAGAAGGACTGGGAAAAGCTTTTTGAAAAACTCAATGGTAACCCAAGCGTGAGCTACTATGTCGCCGACAATAACGGATACTATTCATCGAATATGACCAACCAAAACAGCAACTGTGTGACGTGGGGTGTTTTCCCAGACAGGGAGATTGTTCAGACCACTATCATTGAAGAAGAGTCATTCAAGGCTTGGAGTGATGAAGCATTCAAGATCTGGAAAGAATGGCAATTGTTGTATCCAAAGGGATACGATTCTCACAATTTGATTGGTTCTGTGCTCGACAGCTATTACCTCGTCAGTGTCATTCACCATGAGTATCCTAACGAGCAAGCATTGTGGGATCTTTTACTAGACGATTAGTTGATATGAATTCAATTTTCAACCAGTATAATTAATTTCCTTCTTCAATCTGGCGAGCTCTCTTTGTGCGAGATTATAATTGAGAGCAATGACTTCGCCGCCGTAGAACTTGCAAGTCTTTGGAGACAACTGCAACATGGAATTGAAAAGTATTGTTGCTCCCTTTTTAACTAGTAACTTAGATCCAAGTGGGATTGGATAGAGATTATTGTTTAGTCTCAAAAATCCCAATGGTTCGATTTCGTATGCGAATGATAGATTCCCCGAGGAATCTTGTAAAGTGAGCTTGAATAGTCGACTTTCGGAGCTTTTACCACTAATGAATCCTTGTTCGTTGTTTGTTGTATCCACATCGGCTGATCTAATCACTTTCTGCTTAGGAGCTTTGGATTTGTGTTGTCGGTCGTAAAATCCTTCATTGGCGTCTATCAACTCTGTGAGATCCTCAATGTACGTGAGAACAGGAACTTTGATGTCTCTGATCTGTACAATCTGGAATAATGTGTCATTTTTCAGAAGAGAGGCGTGGTTTGCATTAGAGTTGTTATCGACTGATTCAGGAACGAACGGAATCAAAGTGGTCTTCAGGAAGCTTTCCGGATCTTTAAAGACTAGAGCGTCTTTGTTGACGAGATCTTGTATTCGAAAGTCCTGCTGTTGAGTCATGGGGCAGAGTCTTTGTGGATCACGAGATTATTCTAGTCACAACGCGATAAAGAGACACGATCGGAGTTTTTGTTTATGGTGGAAAAAATTTATGTTTTCGTATCACGTGCAAGTAATCACGTGTCAAAAAGAGTCAGATGTGTCAGTTGCATGTTGCACATTTTCTGTTTTGCCCCTACTGCAAGTGGAGTATTAGTTCTGCTTGTCGTGACCAGCTTTGAGGCGGGGAACAAGGCGCCAACATGCATGGATCTGGGTCCACCGTTTTGCACTCCGACCTGGTCCACTATGTCCGAGTCTGCACACTTCGTATGATCCTATTCTCGTCATCGCCGTCACGGTGACGGATTAACTATCCAAGGTAAAAATATTCGTATGATAACGGCTCGAGGTGGTGCCACTATCCAAATCATCCGATTTTTTTTTTTTACGCATTTCGTGGAGAGATCTATCTTGCATTGAATGGCCCCGCGCGCGGTGACACTCCAGGGGTGCGGCATATAATTTACCAGGGCGGCACGAGGCTTTTACCTGGTAACTACCTGAGACACCCGGTAGGACCCGCGAGACAGTCAGGGTCTGACCCAGCTGTGCATCTGAGAATATCCCAGTCCACACATAATCTGCATAATACAATAACGATGGTGCGCATGGAGAGGGTGATTCAAAACGCGGCTGAACGCTTAGTGAGGGGAGGATGATTGCGTTTGGTATCCGAAGGTGATGGTATATAACCAACAAAATCTGCAGGAGACTAACCGAAGTCATAATGAGCGGCAGTGAGAGTCGTAATACAACCATGAGGGATCTTAATAATATAATACTGAACAACAAATATCAACTACAACGCAAGGTTGGATCTGGTTCTTATGGAGTAGTTTACTCTGCTCGACACCTCTATACGGGAAAGACTTATGCAATCAAAGTGATACTCAAAGATCAAAAGAATGATGGGAAGAACAGCAAAGAACGTCTCCAGCAGCTAGAAAACGAACTTTTAGCTCAAGCCCTTTCAAATAATGGTACTTTGGCTGCCAACTTGCTCAATTTGGATCTTATAGAGAAATTTGGTGTCAAATGCAAAATTCTTAAAGAGATCAGTTTACAATTGAAGGTTCACAAGCATCCGAATATTTTGTCTCTTTACAAAGTCTATGACTGCAAGCCAGCATTGTTTGTTGTGATGGACTATTACCCTGATGGAGATCTGTTCAACACAATTGTGGAGAAGCAAAGGTACAGAAATGACCCTTACCTCGTGAAGTCAGTTTTCATTCAACTTTTAGACGCAATCAATTATTGCCACTCGAAGCATGTTTATCATTGTGATATCAAGCCCGAAAACATTTTGGTGGCCGAAAATGGTACAAAGGTGATTTTGGCAGATTTCGGACTTGCTCTGCAGGACGACCATATTGAATCAAATGTTTGCTGCGGATCGAGTTACTATATGTCTCCCGAAAGAATCCAAAATTTTTGTCAAGGATTCAATTCCAAGGAGTCGCATTCTATCCATCTGGAACGTCTAGTGAACTCATCAAAAGAAGGTCTTCACGAGAATGTGAAGTTCCCCACTGCAGCCGGTGACGTTTGGTCATTGGCCATCATTCTAATCAACTTGATCTCGATAAGAAATCCTTGGTTGAAAGCATCGCTACAAGACACCACTTTCAAGGCATTTGTTGTGGATCCCAAAGTCTTAATGAAGATTTTACCGATTTCAGAAGAGATATTCCATGTTTTATGCAAATACTTGAAGTTGAATCCATGGGAGAGGGGAAATCTTTTCGAGTTTCGGGAAGATGTCTTGAATTGTCCAAAACTCACCAAAACTGGTCCTTTGTCTGTGGACTCGCACATCGACAGTCTTTCAGAAAATTATGGTTCGTTGGCCGTTTGCTCTGTTCCTGTGGACCATGTGGAACTCAACAAGATGCGCAGCAGGGAGAATTCGGGGATCGAAAACCTCGAAAACGAAACGAATTACATCATCGATTTACCGTTGCTGGATGCACCTGCAGGCCAGCAGAAACAGTGTGGATATTGCACCAAGTGTGGGTTTGGTGAGCGGAGTCGTCCGCCCAAGGGAATATTGAAACGTATTTTGGGCAAGAAACGACCGGCACCATCATCTGATGTCACGTCTTCAGGTTCAGGCTCAGGTTCGGGTTCAGGTTCATCTTCATCCGAGAACATAGAGGTGATGATTCACAACTCTGAGCTGAAGATCGATGACATGTGCACGCCGCCTGAAGACATGAGTGTTTTGAGCATTATGAGCGTCAAGAGTAGCTGCTCAACGTACATGAGTTTCGATTACTAGGCACTAAGTAAATATCCGTTTTTAATTTACTTTTCACGCTATCGCCCTATATCGACCGACGCGTCGATTAAATCTTTTTTTTTCACCTCGAGTCGAATAATAGTTTTTCGGTCTTGACAAATTTCGAGCATGTTAAATTAATTGTAAATATAGAATTCGAGACAAGTTTGTGGAGTGGGGGTACATGATTGATCAAGAAAACTAGTATGGATATCGGATATGGATATGGCAACTCTCGCTCGTGGCAGTCACGAGCAAAGAGATTGAACTCCAACCTCGGGCCAAGATCCAAATTAGGTCTGGGGGTGTTGTTTTTGTTTATTTTTTACAAGCTATTTCTGTCATCGGGATCATCGAGCGATTACGCCGAAAGTGATCAACAAGAGTCGCAAGATTCCGAGCTCGAGGCTATGGGTGAGTACGTTCAAGATCTCATGGATGATCATGAGATTGTGAAGAAACCAGTTCAATATCTCAACTTCCAACAGCCATTTGTCAATCCATCTACGTTGTCTTTCTTCAACTACCACAATGGAGGAAATATGATGATCGATAGGGACTCCGATTACATCAGACTTGTTTCTGAGACACCTAACTCTGTTGGATACCTTTTCTCCAATTTGCCAATTTCTCTTTCGGACTCTGATTCATATGAGATCGAAGTTGAATTTAAGATCCATGGTGAGCAAACTAGAGTTTCTTTAATCGGAGATGGTCTAGCCTTCTGGCTTACGTCTGAGCCATTGAAACAAGGTGATTTGTTTGGAATGCAAAGCGATTACCATGGAATGGCTGTTATTGTTGATACATTCAAAAACTCACAGAAAAAGAGAAGACAATCCAAAGCGTTGAGTGCTTTCCCAAGAGTCTCTATCCAGCCAAACGATGGTCAACCAAACAAGTATCTTAAACACGATGATGGCTTCAAAACTGAAATTGGTGGATGTGCTCTACACAAAATTTATAATGTGAAAAAGGGTGAAGGACGTTCCAAAATGAGAATGATTTACTTGAGAAGTTCGGGTTACTTCCAATTGGACTTTGACGTGCTTGGAAATGGAAACTGGAAAACCTGTTACAGCACTGATGAGTTGGGAAGTGATTTGCTTCCTCGTACTCCTTACTTCGGTATCAGTGCCGAGACTGGTGAATTGTTCCACAATGTTGATATTTACAGTGTTCAAGTCAATGCTCTTAAAGATGCTCAAGGGAACTCAATTAAGTCTATGCAGGCTCTGTCTGATAAGTTAGAGAAAGAAGACCAGGAGCAAGAAGAGAAGGAAAAGAGAGAACCAAATAGATCAAAAAGAGATCCTGCAAAGAGAAGACATCGTAGAATTCCAAGAAGGAAATCTCAAAGATCTAGAAAAAGTTCCAACAGGCTCAAGCAATCTGAAAGAAGAGCTAAAGAGAGAAATATCGAGGAATATAATGATGAGAAAGGTGCTGTTGGTTGGTTTTTCAGCTTAATTTGGTCGATAGTGAAGTTTTTCCTTTACTCTATTCTGTTCCTTGTTTTGGGCTACATTTGTCTGTTGGCCTATCGTGTTTACAGAGACAAGCAGAAACAAAAAAGAAGAGGTGGTCTGCTTTAGGCTTGTATAATCGAATTATCCGTGATTAGAACTATCATATTAATTATAGGGTGTAACGACAATGGGTAGTCAAATGGGTAGTCGGTATAGTGACTCGTTTGCGAGCCGTTGGTTAGCTGTCATTGATGACCCGCTTAATTGGTGAAGTCGCGTCAGTGACGTATAGAGCCAGTTCACTTACTCGTATTCTCACTGATTAGACTCAATTCAAATAGTCGCGACGATCGTCGTCAATTTTTGCTTCCAAAAAAAAAGTGCGTCGCAATACATTTTAAATTGTGCGATCTCATCATTTTGTTCATGTTAAATCCCAGAAACACTTGAAAAAAGACTCGCTTTTCAGCCAACATGACTCTGTACTCAATTTACATCACTTCGTCTTCTGGTTCATTGCTCTACCAAAAAGACTTCAAAGTGGTAAACTCGCCAATTAAAAAACAAAAATCAAATGATTACCTGGTCATTGCAAGTACCTTGCACGGAGTACACGCATTGGCTTCAAAACTGACACCTGCAGATGCTGCACGAAACTACCAGAAAACAAAATTTGCGTCAAACTCAAATAGATCTGGCCTGCGAGTGATCGAGACCTCAGATTTCAAAATATCTGTGAACCAGACCGTGACAGGACTCAAGATCATTCTTTTCACCTCAAATGACATGGAAGAGAATACAATATATTCTCTATACGACAAAATCTATGGATACTACTGCAATTACGTGCTCAAGAATCCATTCCACCAGATGGGAATGCCGATCCGTTGTCGATTATTTGATGAACATCTGAACGCCACAGTTGCAGGATGCAACGTATAATCCGGTGTTTTAAGGTGTTACTGTGTTTGTATGTGTGTATTTCTCATAGTCGTTTGTAATTATAGTCAATAAAATCATTAATGATGACATAGGAGGATCCCGTCGATGCGTCGATCGACGTCATTTGACTCGATTAGTTTTTTTTTTATTTCGTCCTCATCCTTGCATAAAAATTTGCATCTTCATTAACGAGAAATTCACCCCACAAATTGAGCACGTTGTTTCCGGATTCCCCCTAAATCATTGTTTCTCTTTCATCCGCTCAGCAATGAGAGACATTATTGTGTTTTCCGGTTCCACTAATCCGGAGTTGACCGAACGAATCTGCAGAAACCTCGGTCTTTCCAAAGGTCAAGTTCAATTGAGCAAGTTTGCAAACGGAGAGACCTCAGTTCAATTTGGCGATTCTGTGAGAGACAAAGATGTTTTCATCATTCAGTCAGGCTCAGGTCATGTGAATGACAACTTGATACAACTTTTGATGATGATCTCTGCTTGTAAGATGGCTTCTGCTAAAAGAATCACTGCCGTCTGTCCATTATTCTTCTACTCTAGACAAGCTGAATCTCCTATGAGCAAGCGTGGAACTCCAATGATGTCCTCAAACAGTGTGAGAGGCTTTAATCCACTTGACAGTGTCCCACCATCTCCACGGCCATTATCGCGGAACGATGTTTCATCGGTGACATTAGACCCAACTCCTAAAGAGGTTCTCAATCTGAAAGCAGCTTCAACAACAGGTGTCATTTCTCCGTCGCCCCTTAACCATCTGGTGAGATCCGCAGGATCAGGACCTGCAGTCTCTGCCCGTGCAACTCCTCAGTCTATAGCAACAAACGATGCGTCGATTGCCAATCTCAGCAATTACAAATCTTGGATTGCCCAGTCGGGTACTCTTGTTGCGAATCTGCTGACTTCGGCAGGTGCAAACCATATCATAACAATGGATTTACATGACCCACAATTCCAGGGATTTTTTGATATTCCTGTCGACAACCTGTACTCGAAGCCGCTTTTCCAGCATTACATCACTAATTATATACCCAACTACAAGGACTGTGTGATTGTGTCACCTGATGCTGGTGGAGCCAAGCGTTCGACAGCGATCGCCGACTCTCTTGGACTCCCATTTGCCTTGATTCACAAGGAACGCAGACAAAAGATTGTGGCTGAAGAATCCAGTACGCCAGCTTCAACCTCAGATTTGAGTGTCGGTAGCGTTGCTCTTCACCAGTCTCCTTCGTGCGCGTCAATCAACGCCCTTGGATCGTCTGGTGCTGCAACTGGTGCAGAGCAATATGTAGCCACCACTATGCTTGTTGGTGACGTTCAAGATAAAGTGTGTGTTGTTATCGATGATTTGGTCGACACCGGTAGTACTATCACCAGAGCAGCAAAGCTTTTGAAGGATCAAGGATGTAAATATGTTTACGCTTTGATCACTCACGGAATTTTGAGCGGCGAGGCTGCTCGCAAACTGAAGAACTCGATGATTGACAAGATAATCGTCACTAATACAGTGGATCAGAACGAGCATTTCAACGAAATTGGATCAAATTCGTTCGTGATTCTCGATGTTTCTCGTATCTTTTCAGAAGCTATCAGAAGAATAAACAACGGTGAGTCTGTTTCGATGATCTACGATCATGGGTGGTGAAACATAGAAGGAACTCTTGAACAATTTAAATAAAGCAATAATAAACGTGTGGTTTTAGTAATGAAGCTTGGATAAAAGGGATTAGTGCGATAGATTACCGGTGATTTATTTGTATAAATAAGTTACACTTTTGTGCTGACGCAGAGAACAGGAGCTCAGGCTACCTAGAAATTCGTTAGGCTTGTTGTTGATGTATCAGGTTTTCAACCTCCCGCACTGACAGCTGGTCTGGCTCGTTCGGTCAATAAATTAATTTGCAATGTTAGCCTGCAACACCTCCCAACTTTTTGCGTTCAGCCTCTAATTTCTCAAGATCTTCCTCTGTAATCAAATGATGGGTGTGTTTTGCTGGCAGTAGTTTAAGAATCTCGCCGGTTTCCTCGTCAACTTCAAGAGCACGGCAATACTCTATGGAATTCACAAACGAATCGGCCAAAACGGCAGATATGGTAGCCCTACGTGCTGGCTGTAAAAGCAACATGTTCCCTATGATGCTGCGTGAGTGCGTTGGTAAAAGTCGTAAAAGGCGACCTGGACCTGTGATTTTCTTACGGCCGTTCTCATCAACGGTCTCAGAGTCCTCTGCAACAAACGAGGAATAGGATTGATCACTTTGCTTTGGAATTTTCCAAGGGAAACGACGGAGAACCATACAGCAAAATATGATTGCAAGAGACCACACATCCACAGGACGTGGATCATACGCACTCAAAGCAAGACATTCTGGTGCAAGGTATGGGTCGGAACCGACAACTCCTGTTGCCTTAATAAGAGAATGGGTGATCGAATCCTCGTCCATAGGCGAGTCCTCAGGGACAAACCTAACGGCCGAACCAAAGTCTATGAGTTTCAGTATTCCGTCCGCAGAAACCACACAGTTATCAAGCTTTAGATCACGATGGGCAATACCGTTAGCATGTAAATAGGAAACACCGTTCACCATTTGACGGAAGTAGCAGAGAACTTCGTGTTTAGACATGACACCTCCCATCACGATAGTGAAGAAGTCGTAGCGACCGTACTCCATCACCATGAGATAAAGATTGTTTTCAGTGAGCAAATCATAAACGCGAATGATATTCTCGTGTTTGAGATCTTTACAAAGACAATATTCTTTGCTAACTTTCTTATGGTAGTCGTAATCTGACTCCTTTGCGCTTTGAGCACGGAACTTTTTGACTGCAAAAATACGACTATCAGCCCGTTTCACAATCAAAACGGATCCGCCCGCACCTTCTCCGAGGATCTTCTTTTCATCGGGTGATTCTGGGATCACACCGTATGATGCAACGAGTTGTTTAACTGCCTGTCTTTCTTTTGCAACTTGATCTTCTGAGTTAATTTGTGGCGCAGCTTGTGGCGATGTGGCCTGGGATTCAGCGTGGCGGTGTGAGTGATGATGATGGTGGAAACGACCAAGTAACGATGGACTCGAAGAACGTGAATTGCCGTCAGTACTACCATTTCCAAGCTTGAGTTTCCCCAGTTTCGAATTGATTACTTTGTGCAGCTGTTCACGTTGTTCCATTGTGCTCTGGTGGACAGGTTTGAAGAAACGTTTCAAACGTAGTCTCGAACCAGTCGAGGACTCCGTGTCAGATTCTGTAGTTGATACTCCACTGACATTGCTGACTCGTGGTGTGAGATTAGGTGTTCCTTGTGGTGAGCAAGCAGATGATGCTGATTTAGCTGATTTGTTAGAACTGCGCTTGAAAATCTTGGAGAGAACGTTGCTGGTGCCACTATTACTGGAATGTGAATGCAACGATGTGGAAGACGTATTGCGTTCGACATGGATCCGAGGTTGTGTTAATTGCTGATGTTGTGGTTTCTGATGGATTTGTTGGTGCTGTAGAGGTTGTGTCGGCTGAATCTGTGAACTTGTTTCGGGATTAAGCTGCTGCCGTGCCGACACTTCAGGGCCTGTGGTGGGTGTCATAGGCTGTACGTCAGCGATCTTTGTATGGCTCGACGACATCCGATGTGATTCGCAACTAATTTCTGTTCGATGAAATGCTCAGATCAAGCGTATGGATCAAACTAGTGATTCCGAAGATTTGAAGAGTGAGAGCAATTCTAACCACTGGAAAAAAAACGTCAGTCAGCCTAAGTGGGCGATGAAACGCGGCAAGGCCGAAATTTTGACCGACACGAAAACAACTTCGGGGAACTGGTTGTTAGCCAAAGCTGTGTTTTGGCTGTGACGTGAGCAACGATTGTTAAGAACGCTATCAAACAAGTATAATAATGTTGTGAAAATGTGAGTTTTAAATGATTTTCCGAGACTATAAAGAGATTTTCTAGACTTACAGCCGAGTAGGCTTAGCTAAGTAATCCCGCGTCGCCAGTTTCGCGGGCTTCGTCGTTGAGCCGCACGATGTTTTCTCGGCCCGGAATGACGAGCTAATAACGTGCGAACCCAGTCTTTAGTCATTAGGTGGGTCAAATTTCTCTCACTGAGACCCAAACAACGCCTAAACGAAGCCTAAAATTGCTCACAAGAACACTCAGTGCCGCACAGAATGCACTGCATCAGAACCCAATCAATACTAGCGACTGTAAACTGGCTCAATAACTCACTTATATTTAGTGCTTATTTATGAACATGGTAACAATAACTAAATCTACTCTTGCAATAAACGTAATTTGCACTCATCTTCTTCTCCTGTTCTCTAGCTGTCCAATTGATTCACTCGTTAACTCCACTCCCAAAACTTTTTAGAGTCCCGACGATTACGTTTTCCTCCTTGTCCCAGGAAAAGTTCATTCTCTGCATCTTCCAAAACCAGATCATCGGTCAAAACTCCACCATTGGTAACTCCCGTAGACTCCTCAGGATTACTCTCCTCAATAACAGTCTTGTTCACTCCACGAACACTAACGATGTTCTCTATCAACCCGTTGCTGCTCTTGATAGAATGTGTCGATATCACCATATCGTTTGTTGGGCTCTCATTGTTATTGGTCCTCAACGTTATAGTAGACGCATTCATCGCATTGACAGCACGAGGAACGGGCACAGGGGTTGCAGTAACAGAAAAATCAGTTTTTGCATCAGACAGATCGACAGAATTCCGTGCCTGCTTTTCTGTAGGCAAGGTGAATAATTGTTTTTTGTTTGTCACAGGACTCGAAATTGACACACGTCTGCTATTCTCACCATTGTTGTTGCCACCCTGTCTCTCCAAGTTGTCATGAACACCGTGAACAAAGGCTTCGGCTTCCGTCTGATGCACCGAGCCATAATCAGGCGAAAGTACTGCTCCATTTCCGCCTGTTTCCTCCTCACGTAGAGTGGAAATTAGCTGTGGTTGCTTCTTGATCTTGACATGAGTGTTGGTGGTTTGGAGCGGATTAACTGCCAGGTTTGAGGGTTTCATACCATTTGCAGTTGTAGAGTTGATATGTTGTGGGTTGGGCAATGGAATGTTACTTGGAATGTTGTTTGGAATGTTGTTTGACGATGCGTTCAAAATTGCTTCGCCCATAGAGACTTGCGAATCCAAGCTATCACGTTTCTGGTAGTAGGAAACACCAGTAGGACCAGGCGAACCACCGGGAATATTGTTTGATATTTGAGATCCTGATCTTGATGTGTAAAGACTGTGTAGATAAGTGGTGACATTTCTTTTTGAAAGGGGTCCAGGGTTGCTTCTCTTAATGTTCTTATTCAAATCAACATAAACATCACTTTCATCAATAATTTCTTCGCCAATAAGCTCCTCAATAACATCTTCCAAAGTTAACACACCAACAGCTCCTGTATCCTGTCCAGGAGTTGTACTAACCACAACCATGTGAGACTTACCTTCTTGGAAATAGTTGAGAATGTTCAAGCAAGATGTTTCAAGAGAAGTTTCAGGCAGGGTGGCCAGAGGAAATGAGGAAACAGGTAATGCATCTTCTGGATCATAACTGATCAAAATTCTCACTAGTAACATACCAACAAAATTGGTTGGTTCTCCTGGGAAATGGATAGGAATTCTGGAGAATCCAGCATTGAAGATTTCTTCAACAGCTTCCTCGTCCAAAATTCTGTCCGATGACATTGTGTAAACCTTGTCAATTGGAGTCATGATGTCGCAAACTGGTTTCGCCTTGAGATCAAGCACAGCACTAATGATGGTCACTTCGTCTTGGTTTAAACGTTCGACACCCATAGTCTTATGCAAAGTGACCAATGTCTTAAGACCACTTTTTTTGTAAACGGTTCCGTGATCTTGACCCAAAATGTAATCCAAAAGGCATGCCACAGGATATGCAATTGGATACATCAGGTACATGAGAACGAGAACAAATGGAGCGAAATATGCACCTAATTGAAGACCGTATCTAACGCAAACTGATTGTGGAATAATCTCACCAAAAATGACAATGGAAATGGTGGCGGAAAAAACTGCGGCAAATCCACCTCCCAAAAATCTGTCTAAAATGACGGGTAAAGACTCATTTGTAATAACATTGGACAATAGAAGTGTCACAAGAACCCAATGCTTACCGCGTTGAATCAATCTAAGCACTTCACCTGCCGCTTTTTTCTCGGTCGGATTTCCAGAATCGGCCATGACTTTCAAATAGACTTCATCTTGTCCCATGAGACCAAGTGTCAGTCCAGCAAAAATACCTCCCAACAAGACTAACATAATAGATGCCAGCATGTACATGTAAAACTCGCCTTCAGTGAGAGGTTCATGAACCTTTTTGGTGGTGTGCACAATACCACGAGTCAAAAGATTTCTTGGTTCTATCGGAAGTCCATTTGTCAGGTTTGGAATCAATGAGACCAGAGCAAAGAGGCTTCTATATAAAGGGGAATGGTTTCTTGACGATCTTACTACACCATTGGGCAACTGCAATACAGGCATTCTTCAGTGACTATGTGTGTTTTTGAAAATCTAAGATGGCGGATAACTTGTTAGTTGAGAAAATAATTGGTTGGGTGCAATACAAAACATTTGGATCATTGTATTACGACTCGCGTTGTCCTCAAGATGAAGCTTTGGTGGAGCAAACCACAATAAGTTTGAGGGGCAAAAAAAAGATTTCACTTACTAACTTCGTCTCTGTTATCAGGATTCACAATAAGTTTGACTATAGTTTAACAAGGAATGTGTTTGTGGATCAAAATTAGAAATTGTACAAAACAGTCAAAAGAATTATTGTAAAGTAAATTAATTTATGCCTAAGGGCTTTTTAATATATGGAAAAATAAAAATACATGCAGTAAAAGTCGGGAATAGTGTGTGGCGGATTACAATTAGACGTGGCGCGGCATTTTGCCAAGATTATTATACAGAACGAATTATCACTCTGTATTGTTGAGTACCTGTGGGGGTCATTCAACCTGTGTTACGTGATAAATGGCCATTTTAAGTTTGATTGAAATTTGACTAACTTCTTCATGGTCTAGGATTTACGGTCACGCTAGTACCAGGAACGCGTGGCTGGAACGCGCAGATCACGTGGCCCTGTAGAAATTTTTCATACATTTTTTTCGTCGTGAAACAGTCTTGGCAGCTGAGAGCGATACCATAATCGACGCGACGAATTGTCCCCTGGCCGCAGATTTGCGTTATCAAAGAATTTTACTTCCTAAAAAGGAAGCTCGCAAGTTCTCGCCCGCTTCCGATAAGCACTCATCGGCGGAACAAGTATATATAGCGAGTAATCAGCGTCCATTCATTTGGAACATTTTCCAATTGACCAATTTTAAGTATCACTCAACACATCATGTCCAAATATAACGTGCTTCTCATCGGAACAGGTGGTGTCGGAACCATCGTTGCTTACGGAATTGATTATGTTAAGAAGTCTAATCTTTCTGTTGTGGTCAGAAGGGACTACAAAAAGGTGTCCGAGCATGGCTGGGACATAAATTCCAATGAATATGGTACGATTCGTGGCTGGAAACCTCAGAACATCTATCCAGATGTTGAGGCAGCTGCTGCTCCTGGTGTCGTATATGACTTTGTTGTGATTTCCACCAAATGTCTTCCAGATATTGTAAAGCCAGAAGAACTTGCAGCACCGGTGATCACCCCAGAAAAAACCACCATCATTCTCATGCAGAATGGATTTGATCTCGGAAGACCGTTTATAACTAAGTTTCCAAAGAACGTGTGTATTTCTGGTGTGTCTCACATTGGTTCGCACAACCACGGTGGTGTCATCAATCAGACACAGCTTGATAAAAGCTTGGTGAGTTACTTTGAAAACCCAAATTTGAGCAACGAATATCAAGAAGCAAAGACAAAAGAATTCATATCGATCTACAGCAATGAGAAAAACAATTGCACCTACTTCCCGGATGCCAAATGGTACAGGTACCGCAAATTGGTCTACAATGCCAGTCTCAACACTGTTTGTGCCTTGACTGGCGTCGATACAGGTAGATTAGAATTCTCGGGTGGCCTTGAGGCAGTTGCAATTCCTGCCATGAGAGAGGTCATTGCAGTTGCCAAGGCAGACGGTGTGATTCTTCCAGAGAATGTCATTAATTCAGTTGTTCACTCAGACGATGGTGATTGGTTTGAGCCTTCGATGAGAGTAGATGTTTCCAAGGGTAACCCAATTGAGCTAGAAGTCATTCTAGGTAATCTATTGACGGTTGCAAAGGAGCTGAAAGTTGAAACTCCAGTTCTGTCTTTATTGTATGAATTGTTGAAAGTTGTTCAATTCAGACTCAAGGAAGGACAAGGTTTGATTACTTTGCCAGAGAAAAGACCAATCACGGACAAATACTTTTCGTAATTTTATAATATAAATCAAAAGTTTATTGATTTAATTCTAGATTCTATATATTTCTAGACACAACTACAATTTTGGTGGTTCATCAATAAACCAGTCGTGAGAAGTAGCCATTTTTTGATTTTGCAGAGCACGAGGATCGGCGAGTCCACGGTTGATTTGGTTCAATTTTTCTCTTTCCCTTTCCCAAGAGAAGAGATCTTGCAAGAATGGATCACCACTTCGATTTAGAACGTCAACAACCACATTTCCCAGACTTCCAAACATCATAAATCCATGACCCGAATCACCACCAATGACAAACAGAGAGTCTTGGTAATTAGGCACATACGAAATCAAAAAATCATTGTCTTCTGAATCGCCGTACCAGCACAATCTTGTCATGGTAATTTTTGTTATCTCAGGAATGTTCTCTTTGATAAACTGTTTGATCAACTTCAATCCAAAAAGTGGGACGTTTTTCTCCGATTCCTCGGTATATGCGGTTTTCACTACAGAGTTAATCGACCCTTGTGGATTTGTCCACTTTAATCCTCTGTAACCGATTTTCATGTACCCGTTCCGTACAGGAAAACCGTATAAACCACCCATGGCTCCATCTCTCACTTTGTAAGTCCATGTGGGGAATCTGCGTTCGTCATACTTTTCTAAGGCAATTGGATCAGTGATCTTAGTCAGCGTAACAGTCCCGCCAGTGGCTTCGATTTTTTCACCAACCTCTGGAACAACCTGCGAACTCCAAGGTCCGCAGGCAACAATAACAATCTTTGCTTTGTGTTTAATTCCGTCTTTGGTTTCAACTCCAATGCATCGTTGTTGATTGGTGTTTGGATCTTTTTCCTTCAATATATGATCAATTTCTCCGGTCAACGGTCCAAAATGAGTGACAAATGACTCACCGCCATATCTCGTGCAAAGATTAAGCACCCATCTACAACATTTCTCGGCAATAATGAGTCCTCCAGCAGTATCTAGAATTCCTTGTAAGTGCTTGCCAGATTTTTTTGCACCAAAAGGATCAATAGCCGAAACGTCAAGTCCAGCTTTCTTTACACGTTCTTCGGCGTCTTTGGCAGATATATCCAAGGTGTTTTCAGGCATTTGCTCGAGTGTGGCTTTTTCAAAAGGAGGTAGTTCCCTTTGATCAGTGAGATGGATATTACCTGTGTTGAGATAGATTGGATCACCACCTTCAAAATTTTCCTCCTCAATCATCTTGTTCCACTTTAAAAACACCTCTCTGCTGTCTAGGGCCATTTTTTGATAATGGACCTGCTCACCATATGCTGCGCGGAATATTTTGTTCATATCAGAAGAAGGACTGTCACATCCGTTGAAGTAGCTGTAGCCTTTGTCGTAATAATCGGTCTTGTCGAAAATGTGAACATTTTGAAATCCTTTTTCCAAGAGAGACAAAGCTGTTGAAAGACCGAAAACTCCAGCCCCAACCACAATTACCTTGTCTTGGTTATCTAATTGCATCTTTAGTGGTGACAGATAAAAGATATTCTCTGTTCTTTTTTGTAATCACCGTCCTTTGGTTATTATCAACCCTGTTATAAGTATGCTCTCGCGATCTTCCTTAACGGCTGATACCTTATCAGTTATTCCCAAATTGGCAAGCAGTCGAAAATTTTCGCCCGATAAGAAAGAATACTGACAACAACGGAAAGTTATCGCGTAAAGTTAAGACAACGAAGAAAACTGATGCCACCCCATTACGACTACTCCATCCAGCAAGCAGCCCTCTGTTTGGTTAAAAATAGTCCCTGGTATATAATTAATTGCTTTCGTGTTAATGATTTATTTAAAGAGAATATCTGAACTCAGGGTTTTCCTTATCGGTCAAATCTGCGAAAGCAAGATTGTCTGGAACAACATACTTAACCCCCATCTCAGCCCGTTGTCTGTCCTTTTTAATGTTTCTCCTTCTGTAAATTATCAAAAGGGCTGTCATGAACAAGGAGCCACAGATAAAGGAAACCAGCATAGCCACTTTGGCACCAGTATAAGAAGGTGCTTGATTTGTACGGAAAGTTTGAGGTCCCACAATATTGCCAACACAATATCCAACAAGGAAAATGGCGCTCACAGTGCCCTTCTTAGTGTATCCTGCAACGTTAGAAGACACCAGACTGGTTATTCCGGCAATGCACACAGTTGCCATGTAAAAAGTGTAGTAACCTGCGAGTTTGGAACCTTTGTGATGTGTGAAATTTAGCAAGCACATCCCGATGATAACCAAATTATTGACGATAATCATGGATATCAGTCTGGTGCGTTTCAACAGCTTCATATCAATGACTGCAACTAAGAATGGAATCACAATATCAATACCTCCGCCTGGCATACCCATGAGAATTGACTGCGTAGACGAGAATCCAAAATCACCATGCAGTAAAATGGTACCAAAATTGGTGAATCCACCATTAGCAATAGCATATGACATTCCATAAAAGAAGAATAAGTAGGAAGTGACATCAGTGAAAGCCTCAATAAATTGATTCAGTTTGAATTTGCGGTTACCAAAACCTTGTTGATTGCCCCTAATTCTCTCAACTGTGTACTTCTTTTCCAAGTCATTCAAAAACCAAGCTTTCACCGGTAAATCTGGGATATGGATGAACGATAGAACTCCAAGGAAAATTGTAATAAGCCCGGTAATTATGTAAAGCAGTCTCCAGGATGCTAATTCGTGGCTTCCTGTTCTGTTTGTTGCAAGACCGTACGCAATCCCGGCACCCATCAGAGTACCAAAACCTTGACACCCAAACCAGATACAAGTTCTCATGAATTGTTCTTTCTTTTTGTACCATTGAGAGGTGAGCATAATGTATGCAGGATTCATAAAACCTTCAAAGGCACCAAGAATAACACGGCAGACAATAAATGGAGCAGCAGAATGACAAGCCGCATGACACATAAGGACAATTCCCCAGATTATGACTGCAGTTGACAGAGTTTTGGACAATGGGAATCGCTGGAGTGCCCGGTTGGCTGGATACAAGAAGAATAAGTAACCAAAGTAGAACGAACTACCAACCCAACTATAAACCTCAGAAGACATATTGAGACTGGTTTTAAGACCCATAACCGCAGCATAGGAGTTGGTTGTTTTGTCCATTAATTGGCACGACATGAGCAAGACGATCAGAGGTAGGATCCAGAAATCAATTTTTCTCACCAGTTTGCGTTCAATCTCCGGATTAAGTTCCATACCAGCTGTTTCTTCAGAGTACTTCAATGCTTCATCAGCACTTCCTGCTGTGATCTCAATCAATTTACCGCTAGGAGAGATTACGGTAGAGAGAATTGGATCCAGTTCATTGTCTTTGACCTCGACGGTGTAATTTGCTTTTTCTTCGCTGTCTGCACAACTCATTTTGTTAGTTGTCGATGTTTACGTAGATCTATTACAGTTCCAACTTCAGTCCCTCATCACTCTTTAAATAGCGGATCCTGCACAAAGGCAGTGCTGCCCCCTTATCCTTATCGCGAGATCTACTTAAAATGATTATATAATGCGCCAAGCCGATAGCTAAATCTGCGAGCGAAAGCGTAAAAATCCGGTTTTCTATTTTGGGAACTGCGTAAATGTCCGTTTTTTTTTTTTTTTTACCGAAGAAAGCAGATGACTAAGCTAACTAGAGGTGATGAAAAAATCATCACTGGTTTAGTGCATAAGATGCTCTTTTAAATCATATACTCAAACGTGTCTCAGATAAAGAATGAGACAAAACGGTCTTTGAGCTATCTATGAACATCCAAAATGAGTATCCCAGAAACCAGCTCAGAATCACACTCAACCAAAGAATTTCAGCTCGGTAAAGACTTTATCCTGGATGAGGAGCTTGTGATCAGATTCGAACCACACAGTCTCGAGAGACCTATCAATTGGCCTCTAAGGAAAAAGATGTTTCATACAATTATGTATGGTTTCATTACTTTTGCCGCTCAGTTTAACTCCACCACTACATCGCCGTCTCTGTTCCCAGTACTCATGAAGGAGAATTTTGGAGTAAGTCGTGAAGTCTCTTTGTTAAGTACCACTTTCTACCTTCTGGGAATTGCATTTGGTCCAATGGTGTTTGCTCCATTGTCAGAAGTTTACGGTCGGAAATTTGGAGTGTTGCTACCATTTTTTCTTTCTGCTCTCGTCACATTTGCAACCTCTATTTCGTATGATGTTGCTGGAATCATGGTGACTAGATTTTTTTCGGGTTTTTTTTCGGGTGCACCTATTGTTTCTGCTGGAGGTGTTCTTGCAGATGTTTGGAAACCGGCACAACGTGGAGCAGCATTTGCGTTTTATGCCTGTTTAGTTATCAATGGTGCTGCTTTTGGCCCTACAATCAGTTCTTTGCTCATGCATAGCAACGCTAGTCATGAAGCCTGGCGTATACCGCTATGGTTTATTGGTCTAGTGGACTTTGCCTTGCTCTGTGTAAGTGTGAACCTTTTGAGTGAGACCTTTGAACCTGTTATTTTGACTTGGAGAGCTAAAATAGAACGACTTGCTACACGCAACTGGGCAATCCACTCAGTTCAGGAAACTTCCAAACTTGATATACATGAGATCATTTCAATTCATCTTCTACGTCCATTCGCTATGCTAGCTACTCCAATAATTTTCACTATGGCTCTATTTGCGAGTTATGTCTACGGAGTTTTTTATCTCATGATTACCACGTTACCAGAAACTTTTACACTTACAAGAGGATGGGAAGGTACCAAGTCCACTCTTCCCAACATTTCCTTGTTCATTGGGGTTATTTTTGGGTGTATAGTGAACATGCTTTGGGCCACTAGATATGGAAAATTAGTTGCCAAAAATAATGGTATGCCACTTCCTGAAGAAAGATTCCCTGTTATGATGTTTGTTGGATGGATGATGCCTGCTGGAATTTTTATTTTTGGCTGGACTTCGTCGGCTGATATTCATTGGATCTGTCCTTGTATTGGTATCATGTTTATCGGTTGTGGTTTTATTACTATTTTCCAAGGTTGTTTGAACTACTTGGTCGACGCATTCACTAGATATTCTGCATCTGCAATCGCAGCTAACACTTTCTTGCGATCAGTGTTTGCTGCGTCTTTTCCGCTTTTTGCTAAACAGCTTTTCGAAAATCTTGGAGTCCATTGGGGAAGTAGTTTGATTGGTTTTATTGCGCTTGGTATGATTCCAATTCCGTTTTTCTTCTACAAATACGGTAAGGCTATACGTGCAAAAAACCCGTATAGTCACATGATTGGAGGTAAATAAATGTATTCGGTTGAGTATTGTAGTAATTTCCATTTAAAAAAATAAGCATTACTTTCTAACTTCCTTTTCACTTCTTTTTTTTCTCCTGAGACCTTCCTCCCTTTGACTGTCTTCGGGAAGAAATCTGGCTTTGAGTCCAGAATAAAACCAGTCTATCATGGTTATCGCATCGTAAACTGGAAGCCCCGACATCTGCTGAATTGCTCTTGATGCTGGAGGCATTTGTGTGCATTCCAGAACAAATGCTCCTATTTTTGGATCTTTAACAAGGGCTTCTTTTGCCAAATCCACAAGCTCCTCAATAAGCTCCTCCATGATGTATGGGTCGCCATCCCGGATGATCCGATGTAGAGGTCCATCTTCGTGTGATCCTACGACGGTGATTCTGTCTCTCATTTGCGTAGAGACGCCAACACCTTCAAAGTGTAAGTCTCCAAGAGTCTCTCCGTCAAAGGTCAATACCCCAATGTGTTTCATAGGTGACATGGTTGCAAATACATATGGAATCTGTAAAAGACTACTAGTTGCAATTGGAATATTGATTTTTTGAGCAAGAATTGGTTGAACTTGTGCAAGAAACCCGCAGGTTGTAATGATTCCAATTGCTCCGCGATCTTCCAGATTCTGACAAGCCTCAACAAATGCTTGCACTAGATCATTTGGCAACCTATCGGATGCCACTATTCTCCATAGAGTTGCGTCGGGCACTTTTTGGTGGATCAGTGGGAAGTTGTAGGAGAGCTCGTTTAGGGGATCTCCTGGGGGACGATGAATATCTTCAGTGTAGTCGATGCATAGAGCACCGAGTGGCTTGAGCTGATCCCGAGGGGGGTAATAAGACATTATAAGCGAATGAGCTCAAGACACGAGTTGTGAGTCTTTTATGAGTTTGGTACACACAATATGGACTTATTGACTCGGTCTCAAAATCCACTTTCCCAATACTCTCAAAGGAGCGAGACTTTGGCCCTTATCAATTGATTTTGGACCCCTGGATAGGATAATCACTAAATTCCTAAATAGGAAATTGGTAATTTTTCGATAAAAATATAAGCTGAGATATAAAATAACAGTGCAGATTTACGATTGATAAGGATATTTGTCTGGCATGGACTGTACAAACATGGATGGAGAGTTTCGAGAGATGTTCATGTTTCAATTGGACAAAATGAAGCCTTTATCTCCACCAAACTCAACGCCAGCCTCGTTCGGATCGGGTCCGGAGGCGCAACCCGATTTGAAGCCGAGCTTGGCACCCAATGAACTGTTATCGGTACGTCGAAGAGCTCGGCGTTCGGGTAGCAAACACTGTACAATAGCATGTTGTGCCTGCAAAAAAAAGCGTAAGAAGTGTGATGGTGAGTTCCCAAAGTGCAGTTCGTGCAAAGCGTTGTCTATAGAATGCACGGTTTTTGATGGAAAGGTCGGTAGAGAAATACCAAGAGATTATATTCAGACACTCGAACAAACTGTTGAGCAACTGAAAGGGGAGATCGTAAAATTACAGTCACACAATAAGGATCTGTCACAGGCAGTAACGGCAGTTGCATCAAAAAGCGGAGTGCCAGTGCAATCTCAACGGACGTTGTCACCCTCACGTACTTCTCTTGCAAACAAGAAAAAAGATCTTGCTATGGAAGTTGGCTACATCACATTAGGTGTTGGAGCAGAATCGAGATATTTGGGAGCCAGCAGTGCATATTCAATAGCCAAAGTGATCGGGCAGTCTATCAACTTTTACGCTCACGAGCAACAAACTGACTCATTATTAATGACAAATAATCAATCAGAAGATTTAGCACTTGAAACCGCATTTGTGAAGCCTTCCCTCAGTCTGGCAAAAACATTTTTGGAGGCCTATCGTATTTCCGTGCAATGTCAGTATCCGTTTCTAGATTGGGATTGGGTGTCGAAATGTTTTCATGAAATTATGTTTCGAGATTCTGAGGACTACGAAGCTCAATTCTTTATTTATATGATATTTGCAGTGGGTGCCCAGTTGCTTGGCTACAAAACGGGGTGCTCCACATCCCATCACACTCGCAATTACTATGAAAAAGCATTCGAACATGCTGAACCGATTATTGAAGCTACCAACATTCGTACTGTCCAGGCGTACTTGATTATGGTTGTTTTTTCTCAAAAATCGCCTGATGGATCATCCATTTGGCAAACAACGGGATTAGCAATTCGTACATGTGTGGCTCTTGGATTTCATAGAGTTCCATATAGGAGCAGACGAGACGAAGAAACAGAGGCCACAAAACGATTGGACGATCTAAAATCTCGTATTTTCTGGTGCGCCTATGGAATGGAGAGAATCAACGGACTTGTTCTTGGTAGACCATTTGGAATCTCTGATATTGACATTGATATGCCGTTTCCGAATGAAACAGAAGAAACTGCTGTAGCATGTCATGTGATCCGTCTCAGACGTATACAGTCAGATATTTGCAGTTTTATCTACAAGCCAATGTCCCTGATGGATACTGAAGAAAGTAAGGAGCCAATGAGAATGGGAATTGTTCTCGAATTGAACAAATGGATGTCAAGCATTCCTGTTAAACCGCAAGCATTGTCTACATTCGAAACAGAAAACTGGTTCCTCATCTCGTACCATAACTCAATGCTGCTTCTTCTTAGACCAGTGATATTAGAGATATCCGAACAGCCGGAAAAAACCTCCCCTCGACTACTTGACTGGTTCAAAGTATTTACCCAGTCAGCCTCCGCCATTTGTCTGAATTACAAAAGCATGCACAGCCGAGGTAAACTAAGTTATACGTGGTTGGCATTACACTGCTGTTTTGTGTCTGGTATTTCATTTTTGTACTGTGTTTGGCTTGATCTCAGGTTGCAAGTGTTAGAATGGAAAAATCAACGAGCGGTTCACAACACAATAAATGCTTGTTCTAGCATACTTTATGTCCTTGCCGAACGTTGGAAATCTGCCAATGTATTTCGGGATGCTTTTGAAAAAATGGTAGCAGCCGTGATGGGCGCCGTTGAAAACGCACAGTCGCAACAAAAGGTTCCAACAGCATGCCCAGATGAAGACTGTCTCAAGACGGGTGTGTTTGTGGAGGGAAGTATAGGTATTGATGACTATCTACGGTACCAATCTTTGGGTCTTGAGGAGATGTCTGAAGCGTTAGCTGGTTCGAGCGAAGCGTCCTCGTCTTCATCCTACGCATCAATGGTTTCAGAACCGTATTTCAACAGCATGGAACCTTCTCTCAAAGAACGTTCTGATGACAACTCAGACTCATCTTTCTGGCGATTTATTGATAGCCAAGGTGATCGCTATTTGAGAAGAATTTTCCAGGAAATGGAAGACAGCTTTCCAATATAAACTATCGAATTTACAGAATAAAAACGCAGAAGACAAATTAATCATGTTTCAAAACAAATAGGAGATGTAAAATAAAGACAGAAAAATACTCAGAAAAATAAGAAAAAGTACAAAAATCAAGTCTCAACGGAAATTTTGGAACTCGGAGGCGGATAAATACAAAGAAAATTATTGTTGTTTGCACTCAGCTGGTTGAGTCTTTGCAGCAGCAGCATCAGCACCTTCGTCATCATCATCAGAATCCTCTTCGTCAGAGTCATCTTCATCATCCTCGTCCTCGTCAAACTCATCTTCATCACCCTCATACTCGTCAAGATCCTCATCATTGCCATACTCGTACTCAAGGGCATCGCCAGTGAACCAATCGATCGCTCTTGGGATCAATTTGTCTTTGATCAACTCACCGATCTCGTAATCGAGTTGCAATCTCTCCTCAAGTCCTTCCTCTTCTTCCTCTTCTTCCTCTTCTTCCTCCTCTTCTTGATCCTCATCCTCTGGCTTTGGTGCCTGAGGTGGGTTGAAGAAGTTGAAGAAGGAGTCAACCGGCGTGAGCTTTTCGATGGTTCTAACTTGTTTTGTGTGCTTGTTTCTTTGTTTTCTCTTTTCAACAGCAAAAGTCAAGTTGTGGTCGTTGTCAATCCACTTGATATCGCAACCTTCGGCATGGTCATAAATGAAATCTCCGGAATAACCAAGTTCTTTTTGGTAGTAGTAAGTCTTGACGAGTTCCTTGTTGGCAAAGAAATCGTTTTCTTCAAATTCAAAAATAAGTTTGAAACCTGGAGTGTCTAAGTATTCCATTCTAATGTCAATCAGGCTGTTCAAAGCCTCTGAATCTCTTTCACTGATCAATTCAGCAACAGGGTGAAGGTTTTCGAGAGCGGTGAGCCAAAAGCTTGGAATACCCTTCACGTCCTTCAAAGTATCGTTTATTTCGTCTTTGAGTTGTTTTGCGTCCCCCTTGTTTGATGCAGTCTCCCCGTCGTCGTCGTCTTCTTCTTCTTCTTCCTCCTCTTCTTCGTCGTCTTCAATTAAAGCTTGACCTTCTTCGATTTCCTCTGCAGTTGGCTCCAAAGCACCTGTGATAACCTTCTTTCTCTTCTCCAAAATAGGAGCATATTTAGCGTGGTATTTTCTTTCGAGTTCGAGCAATTCAGCTTGGAATTCAGCTTCAAGCTTGAATTGCAATTGTTGCATTGCCTTCAGACCATACACTCTGTTTTTGATTGGAGTAGGCAAAGACTTGACGTACCCTGAGTCGGTTCCCACAAGTGTATTAAGCTTTCCCTCAATCATAGACAAGATAGCTGGGTTGGCCAACAATTTTTTGTGCAATTCATCGTCCTCCTTGATAGTGGACGGAATCGTTGGGAGCGCCGCCACATTTTTGAGATACGAACCACTAACAGAAGCGGGCGTGTTCTGTGGCGTTGGTGCTTGGGCAATGTTTCCCTTCTTAATTGGCTCAGACATGGTTGGTTATGTTTTTCGATCCACGTCACTACCTATTAACCACGTTCAAAATACTTTCTGTGTTCCTGTTCAAAGTTCAATAACGCGTCTTTTCTTACAAAAAAACACCACTTTGACACAAACTATGTGAACTGTAATGACTCCAAACTTTTATTGGATATAACTTTCTTTGATCAAAGTTAACTTTTGCCTTTGAATGTATTCAGAGACGCCAGTTTAATGTTCCGAAAAGTCTTCCGTACAAATCATTATTTTTCTACCTAACTTGGGTGTTTTTTAACCATTTTTTTTTCACTTTCTTTTTTCTTTTTTGCTGCTAAGAGTTACACATCCTTACACCTATAAATATTTGAGTATCCATGGATGGTCGTTTCCCATCCCTCTAATAACATCTTCATCAACCTCAGACGATAACTTGTTGATGATGGAAGGCTTGATATCCAAACAGTACATAAACCCGGATATATTGTTTTTGCTTATTAGCGGTTCTATTGCCTTCAACTTCTTCTTTATGGCCTTTGTGGATGATCCCGTTGAAGGCTCACAATGTTTTAAATAAGCTTGAACGACTGCAATGCAGAGATCCAGTTCCTTTATACGCAACAATGATGTCACTATAGCGTCCACAGTCGTCAGGTGCAGTACACGCTCCGCAGCCAATTCTACCAGCTCCAAAACTAATTTTTTGTTCCTAGATCTCCGAGCCAATTTGAGAGCAACTCGCAGAAAATAGTCTGTCGGATTTACCTGGGCAGCTACCATATCTTTCAAAATCGTGTAAGAGAATCTATTGGTGCGATCAAAGAGCGAGAGCTTCAAAAACACTTCAAAGAACTCAATGTCTGTAACGTTGGATCCGTGTCTGAAGCCTGAATAAATATTTTGCAACGCACGAATGTGATATTCGTCTGTCGTTATTTCGAATGATCTCGCAAATTGTATCAGTTCAGGAACCGATAACGATAATCCCGAGCGGTCTAAATCTTTGAGAAATTGCATCAAAAACGTGTTATTCTTATAATCCAATGACCGCATCTCAAGCAATGTTTCAATCAGTCTTTCTAAATCCCTTGGACTGAGAACATGTGGTGCTGGTTTAGGAAGGTAATTATAGTATTTGATGATTTTTCCGTAATATTGGTCAGGTTTACTGTGTTTCAGTCTTGAGTCAAGGGATCTAACTAGTTTCACGTACTCTTCGGAGCTCAATGGTTCGATCATGTCGTGTTTTTCAAGCTTTATATTCAATCTTTCACGTTTTGCCTGTTCCAAAGGTGACTTATCTAGAATATCATTAAGTTTTGTGTCTAATCTGTGAGAGGATTCTGTGTCCAATTTGGGATTGAAAAGCTCCAAATGTTCTGAAAGTGTCCCTTCCATTTCACTTTTTCTTGTATCTACAAGTGAATCAATCAGATCGTCCAAACTTCTGTATTCATGAGGAATATTTCCGATGTCCGTGAACCTACGAAAAATGCGACCAACGTCAACTTCGTGGGACCGTGCGGGGTTAGGCCGCAAAATCGCTGGATTTAATTCGGCCAATTGACGCACTCTCTGGTGATGGCATACGCTAAAGCATCTTACGCTAAAGCTATTTCGTATCATCATATCATAGTGACGTTTGTCAATTGTTCAGCACACGATTCTGTTGATTGAGAAAGTGATAATAGCTCAGCGAATTATTTAACCATTTTTTTTCTCAACAAAAAAAATCATAACTTTATTGATAGCGTACTACATTCTAATTTCATAACTTTTGGCCCGAGATAGATATTTAACTGATTTAACAGTACTATAATTCAGGGCAGGATCTCTAACATTGAGGAACCTCACCAAGTTACCGCTCACCGAGTACGAATCCAGACCGAAACTCAGAGAAACAGGTGGTTTTGACTTGGTCCAGTTGATCATTGTAGCAACATGATCTTGCTTAGAAACAGTTTCGATGGTTGCACTGAGCTTGAAATTCGAACCACCATTAATCTTTTTGATCTGCCATAATAGTACATTCTCGTCTCCTGAGAATTTTGCCTTACCAGTGTCAACATTGATTTTAGTGTTGATAGTCCCCGGAGGAACAGGAATCTTGAGTAAGACGTTGTTTGCAGTGACATTCTTTGGAAACTCCGAAATCAAATCCAGTCGAACCTGCATTTCGGAATTTCGCAAGGTATCCGTAGTGATGTAAACTGAAAATGGTAGCTTTGTAGTGTTGGTTCGGTAAGTCATGAGTTTGAATTCCCCGTCAGGAGGCGTGAATCTGATAATATTCTGTTCATCAAAGTCCTTCAAACTTACACACTGATGAAAATGGTAATCGCTTGACTTGAACGATGAGTCCAAAGACTCATCGGTGTCTTCATCAACAGACTCTTCGTGACCGAGGCCGAACGAACAAACTGGCATTCCCGATAATTTTGCGTTCATCAGAATTGTTCCATCAACAAAGGACCTGATAATTGAACCATTGGAAGACATAAGTAAATTGACCTCTTCAATGACCTCAACAGAAACCTCGTTTTTCTTGTGTTTGATTCCAGTGTTACGCCAAGGAGTTGCAGTTCCTGAATTATCAAGTGGTGAGCCTGCAGATGGTGACATTTTTCCGGTTGATTTGCGTCTGAGCGTATTTGCGCGAGCCAAAAGATTACTTGCGGTCGATGTCATTTTTTTGGTGTTGTCGAGCTCGTCCTGCGATCCCGAAACTAAACTTATTTTGGTGACTGGTGATGTTAAGTATGGTCGTAAGCTGTTTAAATCCAAATTGGTGACATATCCGTGTTCGATAACTTCATCAAGAATCTCATAAATTACCGGAAAGTTGTTTTTGATATCAGTTTCTGTGAGTCGAGCGCCGCTGTTACCAAGAATCAGCTTGGACAGCAATTCAACAAACTTGAAAAGGAATTCAAGCACTAAAGATGCATCCACATTTGATCGTGTCACTGCCACTATCCAAAGTTGGCCGTGTCTTATGTGTAAGAAAGATGTAGAACCCAAAGTTAGCACCGGTGATTTAATATCTGATACCTTTGATATCACTTGAATCCGGAAAGCCTCGCACACGTTTCTTTTAACACCATCTCTGAAAAGACGTGATATCAACACTTCTCCCTTCTGATTATAGATAAAAATCCCTGTAATCATTCTTTCAATGATAAATCCGCTACTTTTAGTTTATAATGATGCACATTGACCTTTGATGGTGTTAGTATGGGATGTATGTACAAGGTAAGTTTGATTGATATACCCAGAATAAAGTCGAGAGACAATTTCGAGCATATACACCTCGCACCATATCTCAAAGTTGTTCGCACTTTACGAAGAAGGTATTAGAAAAAAAACTGTTAAAACACGGACAGAGACGGAAAGTTTGTCTACTCTTAACCATTAGCTAATAAGGCCGTAAGCGGCAAGCGATACTTGAAGCCAGGTATAATCTACAATGGCCCGTGGAAATCAAAGAGAGCTCGCAAGAGCAAAAAACAACAAAAAACAGCAGGAGGCTGCTAAGTCGCAAAAGAAATCCGGAGACCCAAAGAAGCGTATGGAAGAGGACGCAGCTATCTTACGTGCAAAACAAAAAGCTGCCGACGAGCGTAAGCAAGCAGAGGCAGCAGCAGGCAAGAAA
Source organism: Ogataea neopini (assembly GCA_030578575.1). Lineage (NCBI taxonomy): Eukaryota > Fungi > Ascomycota > Pichiomycetes > Pichiales > Pichiaceae > Ogataea > Ogataea neopini. The sequence goes on from JAJMSO010000021.1 coordinate 96,760, forward strand.
AAATAGTTTAAAAGTACGAGCTTACACTTGAAAATAGACAGCGTATTAAATACAACATCATAGATTTATACATACTCAGGCCTCAATCTCGTATTGCTGAGTGGCCTGTGCAGTCTTCTCAACGTCGTAAAGGAACTCAAAGTAAGACTTGTGGAAATGGTGCAACCGCACGAAACCATCTTCACCACCAGAAGCGTAACAAGTACCCTTTGGATGAATAGCGACGTAGTTCAAAGGACCGAAATGGCCCTTAACACGGCCAATCTCGTCTTCAAAGATCTTATGGTAGAATCTTGACTCAAACTTACCCTCAGCAGAGGAGGTGGTAGTAACATCTCTTGCATCTTGACCACCACCAAGGATAATGAAATCTTTAACAGGAGTAATGCAGGCAGAGTTCATTGGAACATCGGCAGAATATCTCTTCAACAATTCCAAGTTGTCGACGTCGTACAGGGTGGCAGACTTGTCTTTAGAGGAAATGATAAAATAAGTTCTGTCTGGAGAGAATTGCAAGTCAGTGATGAGTGCCTCGTGGTTGGTTGTAGATCCCAATTTTTCACCGGTCTTGGAGTCGTATTTGGTAACCTTACCGTCAGCGTGACCGGAGATCAAGTTTTTACCACCGTAAGTCCATCCTGCCACGGTGAATCTAGCAGAAAGTCCATCCTCGTTCACAATTTCCAAAGATGGAGTTGTAGATTGTTCGTTCTTTGTGTGGTCTATGTCATAAACTTTAATTTTACCCTGTTGACCCATAACTTGATCTGTAATCAACAGCACTTTTGATCCGTCTGGGCTGAACTCCACTCTCTTGACAGGGGACTCGACGGTCCATGTGTGAATACATTCTCCAGTTTCAACCTTCCACAGTTTAGCTGTGAAATCGGCACTACCCGTCACGGCGTAGTTGGTTTCTGGGTCAACATCAATAGACCATATAGCACCACCGTGTCCAATGAAGGTACCAAGTCTTTCTCCGTTAGAGGAATACCACACGGATGCTTCTTTACCCTTGGAAACAGAGAACAACAGATCACCTTCTCTGTTGAACTTGACCTGGGTCAGCGACCGGTCGTGACCCTTAAGCATGATAGGTCTCATCATCTTGGCAGTTTGATGTTTATTCTGTCGTTGATCTTCTGTGGACCTTTTTGTATCCTACCTCTTTACCAAGTATTGTCGTGATTTGTTCCCCAGAGCATTTTCTAATTTTTACTTGAAAATTTTTGAAATTTTCACCAAAAAAAATTAAAAGGTCGTGTATGTAATATAAATGATTATTCATCGCTTAGCTAATGAATCATGTACCTTCAAGAGTCACTGTTCATAAAACTATAAGCGTCAGCCTTTGATGTTTTGCTCCAACTGTCGTCTGACAAAAGCTTCATCAATTCATCTTCATCTCCGCTTTCACAATAATCCACTACAACGGCCGTTCTCACAAAATTTCCAATCTCTTTAATAAGTGATAAGTTTGATGAATCCAGCATTAAGAGAACCACAATAGCAACTCTCCTTTTTCGGGTAATCTTATTAATCCCTTCCACCCTGATTCCCTGGCATGATAATGATCCCAAACCTTTATTTTCCATGATGCTAGTCATTTCTTGCACGTTTATAATGAAATCCCAAGACTTAAATTTTTCTGCTGAAGTCAGAGAGTTCAGGTATTCGCACATTTCATCGATGTTGGCTTTTCCATTGATTCTTGCCACGCAATAACTAATTCCGGTCAAAGACCCGTCCAAAAATACATTCAGTCTATCCGAAATATCAGTCTCATTCAAAACGAGTCCTGTAAGCTTTTCAGGTACAACAAAATTCTTGCCAGCAAAAATCCGGGGTATCTTTTTCAGCTCCATGATTTCGTCCTCAATTTTAAGTCTGGTGTAAAGCTCGTTTCGCAGCCTTGTTTGTAATTCTTGATATTCATGATGTTCTTTCGAGTAGGAACCAACTCGATAGTTCTCCACATCAGCAATTCTTAGCTCAATATCTTCAATTAGACGAATCCGTTTGAGCTTGAGATCCATTATTTGATCATTTAGTGACCCCTTGAACGTTTGGAACCTTTTTAACCCCGAATCGTGCTGTTCCAATGCATCAGCAATGGCCTCAAGCTTGTCCTTCAAGTTTTGTGAATCCAGAGACAACGTCTCCTGATCATTAATGATTTTGAGATGTTTGTCTTTGAGCGGAGCAATTGTCTCATCTAATTGTCGTCGTTTATTTTCAACCTCTTCTGCGAATTCATCGGCCAGTCTCTTGAGTTTGGTGGCATTATCTTGGGTTTGTTTATCAACACTGGCTTGCAAATTTTCCAATTTTGACCTCAAAGCCTGTAATTCGGCTTCACGTCTTTCGTCTTCAACTTCGTCACTCAGTGAGGAATCAATCAGTTGTTTGAACTCCGATTCCACTTCATCGAGTTTGGAATTGAATATTTCATCAAGTTCTTTCTTTTTGACTTTTAAAATGTTCTGATGTCTGAATATTTCATTATCAACTTTTTTATTCTTAATGATGAGTGTTTTGTCCAAATTTTCGAAGTTTTGTCTCAAGTCCTCTATAAGATTCACAAGTTTTTTCCTTTCTCTTATGAGCTGACTCTTTTCAGCATTTAGACTTTGTATCTGTGCTAAAAGAACATTGGTTTTTTGCATTAAATCAGTAGCCTGTTGCTTTTCCAATATCAAATCTTGATCGACATATGCTTGCAGTATCTCGATGTATTCTTCGGGATTGTTATCAACATTGTAGGCCGGTGATTTTCCACGAACGTGATCTGAGGTAGATGGTCTTGCAACTCGAGCAGCACTGGGCACAGGAAGCATACTTTTCCTTGGATCGCTCACTTTGCGAGTATTACTTCCACTATTAGATACCGTCCTTCTAGGTATATGGGATCGCTGCTTAGAAGAAGGACTAGTATAGTGCTCAGGCAACGTCATCCTGGTGTCCGCTATATCGCTCAGCGGATATCCCTGAATTGAGGGATCTTTAACCATTTCGTCAGGTCCAGAACTTTTGGTAAAGCAACCTTAGAATCTTCAATTTATCGCTGTTGCTTTGAAAGTGATTGATCATTATTTTCTGCAGACATTTTTACATGATCGATTTGAACTGTGTTTACGTTTCATTCTGACAGGGTAGATTAAATTTTACTTCTGGTGCAGAGATGTAATCTTTCTCATTATTATTATCTATTCAATTACGTAACCTATTGTATTCTGCTCTGCACGGAGGTGGAAAATGATGCCTCGGAAAGTTGAAGAGATTACGTCATCTAGTCCAAGTAGGCATGCACCACTATTGAAGACTCAGACATTACTCATCACAAGCAGGTTGTGTTGCAGAAAAGTCACAGTTTCCTATCCTGGAGAGACTTCACAATAAAGCTTAAGGTTGGAGGTCATGCCCGGTCGTTTGTAGTGTGGGTATCTTGATCGTTTTAATTATAGTACTGATTTAAAAACCTTACGACTTGTCAGTTCCAGATTATTTGGATTAGGTGAGCGATAAACACAGTGAAAGAAAAAAGCTAAGCAATCGGAAAACGTGATCAGAACACAACAGGGGAAGATACACAACAGAGAAAAAGCAAACGCGCCTGAAAGCGTAGAAGAAGTGAGACTTCAACGGTGATTTCTTTACAGCTAAATACCTGAAGCGACTCTTCTAGAAGCAGAGACCTTCCTGACGCCAGCAGTACCTATTATTTTGTCATTAGAACTAGACAATCTCGAGCTGTTAATTCTAGCTTTAGCATCTCTCGAACCTAATGAAGTTCTTTGTTTTGGCATTTTCAACAAGTTGGAATCGTTTGATGCAGAATGAGGCGGCGAAGACGAGATTGTAGTTGTAGTTGTGGTGGTAGTGGATACTCTACGGAAATATGGAGAATTCTGAGCGGACGACCTCTTCTGTTGATTGTCTGGATTGGACACTTCAATAGAGCCATAATGTTCTTGTACATCATTAGACGGGTAACAAACCTCTTCTTGTTCTTCATACTGTTTGGTCACTTTTCTTCTAGGACTAGCTAGTTGCTGTTGTTGATGTTGCGCGATCGAATCATAGGTGGCTTCGTCGTCAGAATTAACGTATGGCTGGTTTTCCTTTGTAGAGGTACGATATTTTCTTGGTTGTCCCGGACTCTCCATTGGCACGGCCTTGTGTGCGCTCTTGAGCTGACCTGAAACTTTTCTTCTTCTAATAGGAGTTGTTGGAGAATGATGTCTTTCAGCATCGTACATCATATCATCATGATTTTGGAGCGAGTTGTATGAAACAAGAGGATACAAGCCTCCTATGAATTCATCCGGAGTATTATCTAGAACCATTGTGTGTCTCCAGTCTCTAAATTGATTTTGATGAAGATACAACCAGTGTTGTTGAGGGCCAACCACCATACCAGGTCTGATCATCCTCATGTATCCAATGCATTCATTGGCAGTGAATCCATGGGTGTAAATCAGGTGGGCGCCAATCAAACATCCTGTTCTTCCAAGTCCTGCCTTACAGTGAACTGCAATCTTTCCACCTTTAGCAATCACTGTCTCTGCTGCTCCAATAAACTTTTGAACATATTCCATGGTGGGGCAGGTTCCGTCATCAAAAATCATGTCGATATGTTTGATTCCCCTTTTCTCGAATTCATTCTTATCGTACAGGTGAGAGTTCAATCTGACAACCAACTGGACATTGTTGTTGACAAAATATTCTAAAACCTTTTTAAATGGCTCATTTAGTGGAGCGCCTGGTCTTGATTGCTTTGGAGAAGCAAAGGCGATAAAATCTTTGGATATCACGTTGAAATCACCTTGATCAACTCTCTCGTATTGTTCGTACTCTTCCAGATTGAAAGTTGTGATGTCAATCATACCTCTTTCTTTAGCTCTCCAAACTCCGTAAACGATGTCCTGAATACTGAGCTCGAAATCAGCATGTGAATATCCAGCGTCTCTAAACATGGAAAATGGAGGTTCTTGTTGTGCAATTGGTTGCAAGACCTGATGTGGTGACCAGTTTTGAACCAAAACCATATAACAACAGAGCAAGCAGGCGGCATTAGTTCTTTCCTTTGGACCTGTCGATGAGTAGAAAACGACAGCCTTCGATTTGTTGCCTGAGTCATTCAAAATATTATGCAACGTGACAGCAAATCTATATAAGTGGCCAATATGCAGCGGACCAAAATCAAGATGGAAAGCGTTGTATGGCAGAGCATCCTCAACGGTGAAGAACACTAGTTCAGAGGTGTTTTGAGGATGATAGTCATAATTTCCTAAATAAACTCTTCCTTTCAGGAATTCTATAGCGTCAATAGCTGGTCTCCGTGGCATTTTTGTATCAGGTACAGAGATGTCACCAGAAATGGGGGTTTGTATGCAATTATGCTAGTCTCGTGACCAACCTGAATTCAGAAAACGGATGGTTGGCTATATGCGATGAAGTTAAAATGCAAGGAACTGTATGCGATTAACAGATTTTATCTGGTTTCTAATGTACTTCTTCTTGCAATGGATCTTGGAATACGCTTAACGTTTGTAAAAGATTTCGAAATCAATTATAGACATTTTTCTGTGCCTAATATTTCAAAACAAAAACAAGGAATTGTTTATGTTTCACCTATTTTGTCCAAAAAACTTAAATGTGGCTGATTAACTGCTTGCGGGTAAACTGAGGCTGAAGGGTGTGTAATAATTTCTCGGCGTCTGTAATGCGCCACACGACCCGTCTACATTTTTTTAGTCGACGCTAAGCTTGTCGACGAAATTAAAGATGGTTTTTTCAAGTCGACATCTCGTAACTTTTTATCCGAAAAATTACATGCACTTCAAAAAACTTGCTCTCGTGCATTGAACTGGTCAAAGTATTAGTAATGTCGATCTGATCAAAAGAGCTAATTCTTATTGATAAACTCTTGAGACAATTATGTCTACCGGTGCATTTGGATTTGGTGGATTGAGCTCATCTACTGGATTGGGAACTAACGGTTTCGAGGTTTCCTTGAACTATATTACTGGTCTTCCCGATCCCAACATATTAACATGTTCATCCAACCTCAAGCTTATATATAAAGCTCTGTTAAAAAGAGATGGCACAACTAAAGAAAAAGCCATTACTGAACTCTATTCATATGTGGATAATAATGGAGATGAAATTGATGATGACCTTGTCATCATGGCATGGTGTCAATTATATGCTAAACTCTCAATAGACAATTCGAAGAAAGTTAGATCGGTATCTCACCAGGTCCAATCAAAATTTGTTAATATCCTCGGACGCAAATATGCCAAATATTTACGTGACACGGTGGGGATATGGCTGAGTGGATATTTTGACTCAGATAGAGTGACTTCCAGAACAACTGCTGCTTCTATACAATCTGCCTTTGATAATAACGATCAGAAAGTACTCAATTTATGGAAAGTTTTCACACAAGAACTTTTGGAGTACTGTAAACAGGTCATTGTGTATGAGACTTCTGACACCCTGTCCGATCAGAGGTTTGTGGATAAAGATGAGAGTGAATCGAAATTTCTCAGGGTCACCTTGGGGTCGATCCAGATGCTGAGCCAGATTTTGGCCAAAACCTTAGCTGGTGACATTGTGCTTAAAGATGCGTCAAACGAGATATTGAGTCAAATCGTTGAATCAGATCGCTTTTGTGAGCTTTTCGACTCCAAGGACTTACAAATCAAGAGATCCATTTATTCATTGTTGAGAATTTTGTTGCAAACGAAGAACGGCACAGGCTCACTTGATTCCAAACTTTTCAAAAAGCTTGCGAAAGCTGCAATCAAGTCCATGACATTCTCGAAAAAATTAAATCCGATCCTATATTCAATGGTTGTTGTTCCAATATTAGAAACTCTATGTGCAATTAGTGAACATGATCCATCAATTTGGACATCTGTCAAAAAAGCTGATGAGAAACTCGAAGCATTATTGAGTGCTGGTTCACTAAACTCAGGACCCAAATACTACCAGTGTCTTTTCTCGTTACTTTCCACTTTACCAGAAGAGTTTTTACCTTTGAACAAAGGTGATAGGGTGTTAGTCTATTTCAAAATTTTAGAGTCTAATGTGAGAAAAGAAAAAACGAGAGAAATGATAGAGGCATCTTGGAAATGCTACCTAGATTTTGCTTTGAGATTATGGAAAGTCCATGAAAAGCCACAGCAAATTCTAGACAGAGTACTGCAATCTCTGGTAATTGTTCTTGATACCCCAAGGACCCTTCCAAAAGGTCTTGTTGATGTTCTTTCCACAACTTCCCAGTTTTCAAACGATAACACTGATCTTTTGGCTGACGTGTTCTCGGCTATTATTGATGCACTCCCTTGTAGAGTCATTGAGTTTCCAGACTTCGACCTTACTACCAATAATTCGAATGGATTCATTGAAAATTACTCCAAGTTGTTGCTAAGTACAAAAAGAGAAGACTTGGTTTCAGAATTGCTCTCCAACGCGATTGATTCGCTGAATGATGAGCAAGAAGAATACGAACACCCAACTCTTGCGTTGGAAATCATTGAAACCTTCTTAAAACTCAATCTCACCCAATTCAAGGCGCCGATCAACGAGTTCATCCAATCCGTGGGAGATTATTTGACTCCAGATTACATTGAACAGCCAATCAGCGTCTTGGTGAGTTTCATCACTTCTGATTTTGGACATGATGAGTATGAATTGATTGACTCTGTTTGTGACAAACTCAACACTGATAAAGACCTGGGATATCTTTTGTCTAAGCTTTCATCGCTTTCTAAGTTTGATATTTCCAAATGTCAAAAATTGAACAGCTACATACATTCGAAGTCGGATGAATCGGCCTCAGTTGATGGATCAAGTGGATATAATGCAGAAGGTGACAATTTGGTTTTCAGGTTCTTAACTCCAGAAATTTTATCGAACTTATTTGCCAAAATAGATTCAGTTGAAGAAACAGAGAGTTTTTTGAGAAACAGCAACAACTTTTACCAAAATGAGCCGTTCGTGAAGTTTAGCTTGGAAAACGAAAAGTTCTTAGAGTTACTGTGGTTGAACCTGAGTAACTCCGATGCTTCGACGCTTCTGGATAAACTTCAATCTAATTTGGCAAACAAGGACTTCGAGTCTGCATACTTCAAAACACTACAGAACGCTGTGGGACAAAGTAGTTCAGTGGAATCGATGGTTTCTAGAGTGAGTGCTCTTTCAGATGACCATCTACTCAAACTGTTCCCTCAAAACTTGAAAGAAAAAATCAAAGACTGTCTCGGTGAAAATCCTGACTCTGGCTTGTTGGTCTCTAATCCTCTGGGAACTTCGATGTTGCTTTTCATCAATGATGAGTCCTTGAATGACCAAACAGCAGTCAGTACCAACAAATATCTAAACCTCATCTCAATTGCGCAGTTCTTGTTAGTTCTACTACGTGAGCGCCCGGTTCTTTCTCTAGACTCCCAACAAGAGTTGCTTCTCAACCTAGCAATAATTGGGGAAATGGCGATTGACCTGATTTTTCTCACTTCTCTGGACGAAAGTTTGGAGTCACAGCTACTGTCATTCCACTCGGATGTCAAATCTAGATTGCTCATCCACTTCAAAGAACAAAAGGCTCAGAGCATGTTCGATGATTTCTCTGAACCATCCGAATCGCCATTCGGCTCTTTGGCCGCATCGATCGTCTCCCCTTCTGTTTCGAACAGTATCAAGTTTTACTCAAGCCGTGTGCTTGCCGTTATTATTGGGGGAGTCTTCGAACGGACATCACAACCCGAGTTTGAAAAGCTCAATTTATCAAAGGTTGCAAGGAGCTCTACTAAGATGTCTATCATATTGCTCGCCTCTAGAAGTTTGCTCCTCAGCTCTAACTATGATAGAATCAGGAATCAGTATGGTGCCAACTTGTTGGGAATCAGAAGGCCACAAGAAATTGTCACCAATGGCTTGTCTGACTTGATCATTTTCAATTCACTGCTCAATTTTGACTTGGAAAATGGTATCCTTCAAGAATTTCAGCCACTTCCTCCTCAAAGGATGGCAATGATACTTAAAACTTTGCTTTCATGGCTAGATAGTGACATCGCTTATGATGAGAATTTCCTTTCTGTTAGGATTGCTTTGATTGAGTTTGTCACTACCTACACTAAAAAAGTTCATCAGGTTTGTGATGCAAACTATCCATCTGACTTTATGAGCATGACATTAGAGTTGGGAACCCGTTTGTGTGCTGAGTCCATGAACATTGTTGCTTCCGGTGATGGAAATTTGGCTTTGAAATACAGCACTTTGAAGCTTTTTACTCTCTTGAATTCTCATAAGGATGAACTCGATGAATGGGATGACTTCCTCACGGGGGTCTCTGATGATCTGGTAGAAATCTTGTTCAAGCAATCCAGTACAGAAAGTAAAAGTCAGCCAGTCAAGCTCGCCAATGAAGTCCTCACTAGAATTTTCAATATCATAGTGCCTTCAAAGGAACTCAAATCTCGATTTGACGATTTGCTCAAACTCATAGACTCTCGTGATAGCCAGATACAAAGGATCTCGGCAAGTATTTTGCATAATTTGATTCCAATTATCCAGGATGAGTTTGTGGTGGAAGCGGTTCTCAGTAAAGAGGATACCGAAGCCAAATTACCGGAGTCTTTAGTCAAATGTGCCATAGAGACTGAACTTGATGATTACGTGGAGTTTGAAGAAAGACACTCGGTGGATGCATTTTTGTGGAGTTGGTTTTTGATTTTTGACTATTTCAAAAACGTTCCACAAAAAATTAGACAGGATTATTTTAATCAATTGAGTGCTGAATCCATCACGATGCTGTTGAACTTTATTTTCAAACAACTTGATCTGAGTAAATTGAAGTTGGAGAATGAAGACAAGGAGTATATCAAAAACTATTCTATCGTCGAGGATGGCGCTTTAGAGTGGGAGAATGAGGTCAGAAAGCTGATTGTTAATCTTCTCTACTTGGTGTGTAAGCATGTGGGTGGTAACACTGTTCAATCTTGGTTCAACTCGATCAGAAGTAAACAGTTGAAGTCAGACGTTGAAAAGTTTATGATCAAATCTATCAGCCCAACGCTTATCCAAGAAACATTAACCAATTTAGACGGAAAAGGTTCATTAGAAACCTCTGACTTCACTATCCGTCTCAACAAGAATATCAATGAAGTGAAATGCATTTATGAGATTGATGAACAGAAATTGGAAATTTCTATTGTTCTACCGTCTAACTATCCACTCTCTCAAATTGCTGTCCAAGGCTCTTCAAGACTTGGCGTTGACGAAAAGAAGTGGAAACTTTGGATTCTTTCTTGCCAATATGTTATCAACTTCCAGAACGGTACTATTTTAGAAGCTATCGAGCATTTCAAGAACAATGTGAAGATGAATTTCGAGAACTTTGATGACTGTGCTGTTTGCTACTCAATTCTGCATGTTATCGATCACTCAACCCCTAACAAAAAATGTTCAACCTGTAAGCATAACTTCCATTCAGCTTGTTTATACAGATGGTTCAAGAGCTCGGGTTCGTCGACTTGTCCTCTTTGCAGATCGAAGTTCCAGTTCAAAAAACACTCTTGATGTGTTTACATGTTTTATAATCTATGTAATGATTTGAATGCCTATAATCAAAACGTGAATATGCGATTTCTAGCTTTCATCCATGAAGTGGTCAGTAACCAGCTTTTCCATTTCATCCACGGTGAAAGGTATATACAAAATTTCAGCTCCTGATGAGTCCCGCCCAAAGTTGCACATCTTGTGCTCAACGAACTCACCAAGCACCGTCCGAAAAGAAATTTCATTCGAAGTGATGAATTCTGATAAACAAAGTTGATAAAAGTCTTTTAACTTGAGACTCAACTTCGTGGTTCCTTTCATTAAACCTCTCTTTTCCATATCGTCATCTGATGAAAGGTTCAGATCGATAGTTTCAAGTTGTTGTAGCAACAGATGTTTGTAAAGGTTTTTGGCATTCGAAGTTAGTGAGCTCAACACGTATTTGACACCCTTGGAACCAACAAACTTATTCGACTTTCCAACACTTAATGGGTCTTTGAAGCTGTTTTCCGTGCTGTAAGGCTTAAAGGTTGTTAGGTTGTGCCATATAAAACTAAAGTTTGCGAGCATTGTCGAGTTCCAGAACAAAGGAGTGTTTAAGTTGTCGAGTGTGCAAATGAAGTAAATTTGAGGAATACTGCTGAGCTCGCTGATTAGGTGTTGTATTCTGTCCGATCTCAATGATTCCCCATCTATGTTGTTAATAAGCAAAATCAGTCTCTTATTTTCAGATTTATTGAATCTAGCTGCAAGATTTGCAACTGCTTCGTGCAATTGCACTGAGATATTGACTTTGATTCCAAAAACAATTCGATTTATAGCAATCAGGAGGTCTTTTGCTTTAAATTCGGGGTTGTATCCATTAACAACAATGCATTGAGTTTTCTTCATTTTCGAAAGCAGAAACTTCTGGACAAACTCTAAAGCAAGAAGCCTCTTGGATCCTACCCCATATAATGCCAAACTGAAACCTTCTTTCAGTTCAAAAAGCCACTGCTGGAATTGCATACGGTAATAATTGTTCAAGTTCTTGATTTGCTCGTCACACATGAGGTCCAACAATTTATTATACAGATGATATTGTTCGTAGCTGAGCTCTGGAGCCATGGCCATGGAGTTGCTGGAAGGCTTTTTCCTTTTCAATTTCTGTTGTTCGAAGTACCCTTCGTGACCGTCGTAAAAGAGCGACTTATCCTCATCTGCGAAATTCAATAAAATATCTTCTTCTCTGTTAAGCTTTGGTATTTCCATCAATTTTATAGTAGATGCTGTTTGTGGCTTAAGTTCTGACTCCTTCAAAGGCAGGATATCTGTTTCCTCAGAGCCTTCTCTGAGTTTTGAAACGTTAGTTTTGACTCTAATGGGACTTTTACTTGCAATCTCTTTTGCAGACCTTTTAGAACCTCTGGAGCGCTTACTACCAAAGTTTTCATATTCATCGTCATCGTCCTCGAAATCCAATTCTTCCTCTTCTTCTTCTTCTTCTTCTTCTTCTTCTTCTTTTTCTTCTTCTTCCTCTTCAATAAATTCCTCTGAGTCAACTTCAATTGGCGCACTTTCATTGCCTGAAAGTTCATCTACCAGTTCACTGCTATCATTTTCCTCCTCCATGTATAAAGGAGCAAATCCGTCTTTCTTGCTCTCCTCTATAATCCTGTCAGCTAGAGCGGTTTCCTCTAGGTCAAGCAACATATTATCATCAGGGTCACCCGGGGTTGGGGAACCATCTCTAAATTTTTTGCTAACTTGAACTCTCATTGCCCTCTCCACTGCCGCTCTGTTGAGTTCACTCATGGATCGTTTGACCGGCGAACGAATTTTGACAAAATATTCGTCATCTTCACTATATAGTTCATCGATCTTTTTCTTCCTGGGAGATCTGGAACCCGACCGCCCTGAAAATGGTGAAGAAACTGTGCCAACCATAAAGTTTAATAATTAAATCCAATTGAACTTACTTTAAGTTCACCCCAAACACTTGCCAATTTACAACCCGATTGTTCATTCTAAAGTTTTGTAATATCGTATAAATAAATCAATATTTCAATAGTCATGATTCCATTTTTTTATGTTTTCGGTGCAAAGATGTTTATGCAACAATTTTGATGTCGCATGAAAGATTTGGTGTCACCCTTACTTTATTCCTAACTCTTCGTAAAAAGGTCTAAAGATCTTTGTCTTGTTACAAAAGCTGGAACATACTTATAGCAGTATTTCAGACTCAATTTGAAAGTAAGTTTCTTGAATATTGCTGAATTATTGTTTGAGTCTATTAAAAAAACTAAATTAGCTCAAGCAAATAAGGAAGAAAGTTAATTTTTGGTAAATGTTAAACTATGAATGTAAGTAGTAATACAATTTAAGAGATAGGAACTAACACCATAAGAGCTAAAAGGGATCTTACAATTTCCCCTGCAGTCTGCGTAGTCACTTCGCCTACATCGAATGGTGGAGAAACTTCACAAATATCTGCACCAACCAGTGAGATTCCCTCTAGCGCATCAAGTACCTCTAAAGCTTCTCTTGATGTCCACCCTCCAGGCTCCACTGTTCCCGTTGCAAGACCACCCCCAGCAGGATCCAGCACGTCAATGTCAAAAGTGATATAGACCGGATTATTTTTCACCGTGTTTTTGATGATTTTTACTATTCCATCCACACCGATCTTATCAATATCTCTAGCAAGGATTCTGGTGAATTTGGATTGATCGGTATCTCTTTGTGGATCGTTTGGCTCTTCGTACCAGCCTCTCAATCCAACATGGATATTGGAATCAGTCAAGTAACCCTTGCGATGAGCCCAATAGAGAAACGTACCATGATTCATAGCTGCATACTCAGTCACATTCTGATTCATCTGATACGGATCAACAGTGTCAAGATGTGAGTCAAAGTGGATTACACTCAGTTTACCATATTTTTCATAAGCGGCTCTGATTGCAGAAAATGTAATCGTATGGTCACCACCGAGAGTGATCACCCTTGGGTGAGTGCCAGGATTATTTTCTGTTGTGCTATGACTCAAAATGGCTCTCTCAGAACGATAAAGCTGATCAAGTGCAACTCTGTTATCGATAGGAGTCATTGGGGCATTGCCACAATCAACAATCTTTGCCCAGTTATTGAAGACATTGAAACCAGGCCTATAAGGCGAGTAAGTTTTACCCAATCTTCTCGTCCCTTGTCGAATTGCATCAGGTGCAAATCGAGCCCCGGGCCTGTAAGAAACTCCGGTATCAAATGGAGCTCCACAGATAGCGATGTCAAAATTAACTTCCTCCGTAGAATTAGAATCAAAGCATCTTCCCTCCAAGGGCACATGAGCAAACGAAAGAAACCCACTGAGAGCGTTTCCATGATACCTATCCATACTACCCGGATACAAGTCAGAAGTATCATCAGGGTCAGGATACACTAGTTTATTGGAAACTAGTTTTTGAAGAGTTTTCGGGAGCTCGATGTCGGAAGCAAAGAATAACGGTTTATCTGATTGATCAACTTGAAAATATTGCTCCAAGAACTTGTGCTTCTTATCCTCGTACCTGATTATATCAAGAGGGTTTACCATGGGCTTCAATGTGCCCATATTGTTTATGAATAGCACATTTTCAGGTTCATCGTGGGGCAAATGCAAAGCATTGATGTGCCCCAAAGCAATTACCGCCAATGTGACAAGTTGTAACGATGTTGTCTTCATTCTGATCAAATGAGCACTTCTCTTCCTGAAATGAGCACTTTTCTTTCTGAAACTCCCTAAACATGTAGCTGTTGAGTCTCCAGGTTTTTGTTCCAATGGTAATTTCCTAATTAGGATTACTGATAAGAAAACCGCTAATAAAATTTTTTCAATTTCGCTCTTTCAAGCGAGAAAAACTGTTAGCGGCATATGCACAGCGGGAGCTTTATATCGAAGATTAATTATTTCACTGGAACTATCAACAATCACAATTTAACTACAGTTGTTCAGTAAATACCCAAATAATCATATAAATTGAACATCAGTCTTATCATGTCTGGGGTAAAGGTGATAGAAGATCAGCGAGGCCAGCCTGATGAGCGAACAGCTCTTTTGAGTTGTGAGCATGGCCACCAAGCTCAATACTCACAGGACCCAAGAAATCCACAGGATCTGGATCAAGATCAACCAACTACGACCACGAAAAAAGAACTTTTTTATATTCTGAAAAACTCAGTGCCGGTGCTCATCACATTTGTCCTGCAATATTCGTTCCAGATCATGATTCCAGTCTATTTCTCTAGTCGTTTGGGGGAAGACTGTTTGTCAGCATGTTCTCTTTCAATTACCACTTTCTATGTCTCAGGACCTGTCATTGTTAATGGATTTGCCACTGCAATGGATACCCTTTGCTCCACCGCGTTTGGAGCCAAAAACTTTTCCAAAGTTGGACTTTACTATCAAAGATGTACAGTGATTTTGTACGTGATACTGATTCCTTCCATAGTCTTCTGGTTGAATTCCGCTCCTTTCATTCTAAAAGTGACTAACAATGAGCCGATTTCTAAACTTTGCGGCTTATATTTGGGTATAATGCCGTTTGCTGTTCCTCCAATGGTTTTGTTCGAGTGCTCAAAAAGATATCTTCAATCACAAAACAAGTTTAGTGTCCCAACTAGAATTATCATATTGGCTGTTCCGTTCAGCATTTGGTTCAACTCGATGCTAAGTCCTTTAGGATTCAAGGCACCTCCGCTTGCCTTCGTTTTGACATATTGGCTTATAGCTATTGGTCTCTGCTTATACATATACTTTGTTGACGGCTATCAATGTTGGAACAGCGATATCACATATACGCAACTATTTCAAGGATGGTCTGAATTTTTTAAGCTGGGAATTCCAGGTGCTCTTATGATTCTTTCAGAAGCATTAGCATTTGATGTGTTAAACTTTCTGGCAGCAAAGTTTGGTCCAGACGAATTGGCAGCACAGTCGATTGTGAGTACCATTGCCTCTTTTGCGTTTCAGATACCATTCTCTGTTGGAATTTGTTGTTCAACAAGGGTGGCAAATATTATTGGAGCACAGTCACAAGATTACAAAATTGCCATAAAAGTGATGCTTTGGACAAGCTGCTTTTTGAGTGTCTTCAATTTTGCATGGATGGTGTTGTTCAGATCCAATCTGGCAAGCCTTCTTAGTGACAATCCAGTGGTGATCCACAGAACTTCCCAATTGTTCCTTGTTGTTGGATTTAATCAGTTCCTTGATTGCATCAATGTGGTATGTGCAGCAATTTTGAGAGGTCAAGGAAGACAAAAGATTGGTTCAATCTTAAGTTTGGTTTCTTACTATCTTTTGTCTACTCCCTTTGCCATTTTCTTAGCCTTTTCCCTTGGTTATAAAGTTGCTGGATTGTGGTTTGGACTTGCAGTTGGAGTCTCAGTGTTATCAATCTCCGAGCTCGCCATCGTTGTTTACTCCGACTGGGATGCAATCCTCGTACAAAACAAACAACTGGTTTGAAAAAATCAATCATAATTGTAAATAGAATATAAAAAAAGTCTCAAATATAACTAAACCAATGATCATTCGCCTTGATCCCGAAACCTTACCTTAACCATAACCAAAAAAAACAACAATAAAAGGAACAGGCCTGTGATAAGACCACGTACTTGACAAGCTTAAGTGACTTCCAAGGTGAGAAGCTCTAAACTTGGCAGTATGCACCCAATGCTGACAACAATCCAAATGTCAAAACCGATCCAACTGCCAAACCAGTAGCAAAAGACCGTTTACCACAGTTTTCAGATAATTTGTTATCTTCCCTTAGATCTTTAGCAATGCGAGATGAGAGTGGTCTCTTGTTACGAAATAGAGAAGCACAATCAACTTCGAACTCCTCAGCCCATTTCCGTTTCGCAGGATAAGTATCCCGAATTATCTCCACCTCTTCTGGACCTGAATCATCTGATACAGAATCTAATTCACACGATGTAACTGTACCAAATAACTTATGAGACAACAACTCATCATCCTTTGTTTCGGACTCACTCTCCGAGTCTGGTATAGTAAAAACACTGTGTTTCGAAACGCAACAGTTAAACTCTTCATCACTGCACAAATCTTCTTCATCAATCCACTCACCCGAACTTTGATCTGAAGGAGAAGAGTGTTCGTCAGCGTCTCCCAAATCATCACTCACAATGATACTAGAATCAGAAGAATAACTACAAGTGCTTTCAGAATCACCCTGAACTTGACAATCATGATCATATATCTCACCCTCAGTACACTGATCACAACAACTAGGGTTAAAAAGTTGCTCCTCTTCATCCTCTTCGAACAAAAAGTGATTGCATGATTCCTTATCCAGTCCATCTTCTTCATCGTCTAGATGGGTGAGTGAAAGTTGGTTCAAGATAGCCAAATCTTTCGAGGTTGCTTTTCTGTCATAATAGGCACGGGACCACACAAGATCTTGAACATGCTCAACCAGATGAGCGTACTTTTCTCCGGCATAGCTAGAAGTCGAGAAAACTTCTGGGTATTCATCTGCCAGCTTGTAAGGCGGTCTAGCAGGTGTATGAACGAATCTTGTCAAAAACAAGTCCCAAACGTTCATACAGTAAGCATAGCCTTTTTCACTAACTTTCTCTTTGTTGACCGAGAAATCTGAGTTTACGATTTCTGATAACAAGGGAGTGTTCATTCTCACCAAAAACAAGTTTCCTACATGATCACTGAGAACTTGAAGTTGAATCTTGGTGTTTTTGAAGATATTCCAGTCTTCCGAGCCATCATCTTCGGAAATAATGACTAGCCCAATTATATCACCAGACCTAAGCTCATAGTATCTATTGTATTCAAAACGCTGTGGTCTATAACCCTCGTAACGAACAAACACGGCACCATGTTGCGAAACGTCACGTGCGTATATTGCAAACGCACTTTGGTTTTCACGGGGAGATAGATACATCAGCAGGTGATTGGCACTGATAGCAACGTCATCAAAGTACGTTGAATGATAGCCTTCTGCCCTGAACTTCTTACTCTCCTTTTTGGAGGATCTTCCTATAATGAATGAAGGCTTGGAAGAAATCACTCCGTTATTGTCAAGGCGTGACGGATATTCAACAGGCAGTTCTCTAAATGGAAATAATTCACCTTCACATAAATAAATAGGGGGAGCTTTCAGATCCCCCTTACTGAACTGTGAAACGCCCTCAAATTCTGTCATGATTTGGGCTTCAAAAGGTAGCAAGAAAAGATCGCACACCAGGTACGATCAAACAAGGCTTTGAACTGGAATATGAGATGTGCCCTCCAGAATAAACTAGTGAGACGGGTATCAGATGTTTGGTCAATAGCTTGGATTGTGTTTAATTGTGATTCAAAATACAACTTTAATCGAATATTACTTAAAAATCTTTTAAAAGGAGGGCAAAAAATTGAGGAAAAATAAAGCAGATTAGATAAATTATTAGGATTGCCCTGCCCTGTTTTATGGTCTCCACATTGGCAGCTCCTTAGTTTTTTTTCTCTGACAGTAAGTTTTATTTTAAAATAGCAAATCGAATTTTCAAAAAAAGCTCTGAAATACTCTAGGACACAGCCTCTGTTTCTGCTGAATAGTAATCTAGTGCCTCAACAAAAAATGGGAAATTTGTCTGTCCCTTTTGAGACAGAAACAGCGGCTCGTGCTCGAAACTATAGATAGGAGCTCCATCAAGGGAATTTAAGAAAGAACGTTCACGTGCAAACTTCAGAACTAAGTCTGGAGGATCAATGCGATTAAGCTCTTTATCAATCACCAACTCAATAGAGGCTGTACCAGTAGATCCACTTTTTTCCTCTTGGCCCAAAAAGTTCTTCGCAACCGTAACAAATCTGTTTAAACCATCTGCTTCAGAAACTAGTGTGACAGTAAGGTCCCCATACACGGCAGAAAGCTCATGCTCTTGTGAAGAGGCAAGTTGGGCACTGATTGGTGTAGGTTCTAAACTTTCAAGCCCCATATCGGGTTCAGGGCCTTCCGAAGTAGTATTTTGTCTAATCTCGCTATCATCGATAGTAATGCTTTCCTTTCGGCTGACATTGACCAACTTAATCCACGTTTTGTGATCAGATTTTCCTTCATTCAAAACTGCAATTTGAGTTTGAATCATCGAGCTCAACCTGTGAAGATCTTTCCAAGAGTTACCGGTTTTTTCATAAATAGTGAGAGATTTGACTCCCGAATAAACTGCCCAAGAAACCAACCTTGCCGATTCCGTACAAATTCGTATAGCCTCTGAAGCCTTGTGTGTATGATGAGCTGCAGCCCATTCAGCGCGCTCTGACAATACCTTAGAAGTCTCCTTTTTGTCTGGAACGACAATTTTTTTATCAGCAGTCAAGTAAGGAGTAGGCATATCCGGTGGGGGAGGAACAACAAGTGGGTTAAGTTCGTATATGACAAACAAATTTTGAGGCAAACGTTTACCTCCTATTGCTTGTCTAACGGTCAACTTGTTTTTAGGAATCGTATTAGCTAAGGATGAGCTGAGAGCATGGTTACCAATATTTTTGGGGAAGGATCTGATTGAAGAAAACCAGCTATTGCTAGTGTTCTCAGACGTAAATTGTGAAAGTGGTGGGCTAATGTTATCTTTTTGTGTTGGTAGGGTATGAGGAAATACACCTAGTCGGTCCACAAACCACCAAAGGTAGACTTCTAGAATGAGTCGAACATAAAGAACCCAGCTTGTGAAAGTGAGGTAATGGCCATATGCTCTATGAAGCCAAGAAAGAAAAACTCTGCGTGTATGAAACACCATCATATCATAACTCGTTGCATTGACAAGCAAAGTTGAATTAGATCCAGGGATTTCTGTCACATCATTCGAGTCAATGAACATAGCATCTTGACGCGTGAACATCTTCTGAGTAAAAAACTTCATGTCTGAGTCAGTGATATGTGGTTTAATAATTGACGATTGCATTGACTCCGGTGAGTTGGAACCATTTGCCCCCTCATTAATCTCAAAAGGGGGCTGCTCTAGCTGTTTTTCCTCTCCCATTCGGCGTAGACGTCGTCAAAACTTAGTAAAACTATCTACTGATTGGATACCAGTACTTATTACTGAGGCGGTTAAACTAGCCACAAGTAATGATGGATAAAGAGTTTTTTATGAATGAGGATAGATCATACACTAAACGTGAAAGGGGAAGAAGGATCAATTTCCCACAAAAAAGCGATTTTGGTGAAACACGACCAAAGTGAAAAATTTAGTACAAGAAAAATCAGTGGTTTTGTGTGGGAAATACGATCGGGCCCATCAAAAGAACCAGAAGCTTAATTCGAACAGCAATGTCAGCTTCTCGGCAATCAGACCCATGCAAACCACAGGCTTGTGCTATCCAAGGTATGTGGAACAGATTCAAAAGTCTCGACAACCCACTAACAACCATCAAGACTGTCTCAAAAAGAGCAATTACGACGAGTCAAAGTGCACCCAAGTAATTGACCAACTTTACGAATGTTGCACAAAGTTTTATGCTGAGAGTGGTGAGGAGGCAAGATCACCATGTTGTCCTATCCCTCGCCTACTCAAGTTTAAAGTGGATCAACGAAGGAAGGAAAAGTTGGACGCTCAATTACTTTGAAACATCTTAAGAATCTAGATTACTAATGGAAACACCTGACGTGACCTGTATCTACGAAATAACGGAGACTAAACTAGTCACCGAAGATGTAAGTTAAAGACCGCATAGCCAGGATATGGAGCAAAATCCATGGCACGACATTGAAAGGCCGGTAAAAACCAAAAAAACATCCGTTTTTTCATCACTGATCTAAGGCTAACCCGAGCACTGGACACATATTGAAAGACATGTCCTGTGACTCTAATGGGCGCCTATATTGGTTAAAAACATTTATACTAAAAGAAAAAACTAAAATCTTTTGGTTAAGTTGTTCAAAAAATTTTTTCAGTCTATTTATATGGCTGAGTAAATCAAATTTTGTGGTGAAATGGCAGATTCGTTTTCTGGCCCAAATTGCCTGATCAAAAAAGGTATCCTCAGTCAGGGGTGATTCGATCTTACATACTTAAGTAAGCTTAAATGCATTTGTCTATGTGTTCTTAATTGATATTTTGACAGTGTCTCGTTTTTATTCAATTCTTTTTTGAATACTCATGTGCATCTGGTATCAATGATTTTAAGCGGGATTCGCCTGGAACCCAAAGGTTTATAGTGGTTGGGGTGGTTTCCATTTTCACATGTTGTTCAAATTTCTCTATGGCTTCATCAATAGTGACCGGATCCATCCCACTATCAATGAGCTGCTCCCTCAACAAAGCAATGTGCATCTGCATTTTTCCTTGTATCATTAAATGCTTTTTGGAGTTTTCAATCGATGCAAGAGTGATTTTTTTCTTGTAATTTTGCATCTGAATCAGCATTTCTTTCTGATTCTTTTTCAAGAGATTGAGCTGTCTTTCATTGTCTTGTAACTTTTCAACGAATTCCAACAGTAGTATACCTAAAGTGACACTCAAAGTCAAAGAAGCAAAACCTATCCCGAAACCTATGCCAAAGTTTTTGAATTTCGAAGAGCTTGGTTCATATTGCGGGGCTGAGGGTGGCACTTGCAAGTTGTTCGTTGATGGTGAATAAGAAGTTGACTGTAATGCACCAGTGTTGGTGTTTATGCTGCTATGGCCCTGTATAGAGCTATTACTGGCCTGGACGTCAGAGTAAGTCTGCGAATGTTTATAACTTTGCAATTGATCCAAGGTTTTCGGAGGAGCAGATGGATTTTTGAAATATGAGGGAGGGTTGTTGAAGCTTGAATAACTTCTGAGAGAGCTGCCTCCAGATAGACCCCGATTTGAGACCTTTATCAATTGAAATGTTCTTCGACTCATGATTGGATCTTATTAGTTCCGAGCAGAGGCATTGGACTCTAAGTTTATAATATGGTTTATTGGAATACCTCAATGCCTGCACAAGGCAACAAACACAAACTCGCTGCTTACAACTACTGTGCCTGTTTAGGATCACTATCTGTTTTTTAGCCTCAGACGTAAATTTGCCACCACTTCGGGCGATTCACCTCTACACCTTGAAAAAAATCCGAAATTGACAAATTACTAAGGTATAGAATATACTATACCTAGATGGTATCAAAATGATACCAAATGTAATAACATACAACTCATAGACAACCTATTGAGCACAGTTTATGAGAAATTATATTAGAAGTCTTACAAAACCCATTATAACACTTCGATTTTCTTGAATGTAACTAACAGCAAATCTTAAATTCGAATCATGAAAATATTTAGTGTCTTCTGGATTCAGCAATGATTTGAGTCATCTCTTCAACCTTAGCCTTAGCTCTCTTTTGAGTACCGAGTCTCTTCTTAGCGAGCTTCTTAGCTCTCTTTTCACCAGCATTTCTGATCAATTCGATAACTCTTCTCTCGTATGGAGCAAGACCAGCGACCTCTCTGACAAGAGATCTAACGAAAGCAGTTCTCTTAGAGAGAGCACCCTTTCTGTAAGAGATCTTTGGAGCGACCTCCTTGGAGACGACCTTGTGACCCTTGTTCAAACCGACAGCGATACCTGTGAAAATAAAGTTAGTAAATGGATGTAAAATTAAATAACAAAACTCGAGAAACAAAACTCTCTCACTGGAGAGTAAGATAATGATAGTGGAGACGATGAACTTGATGATCAAACAATGCTGTTGAGACTCCGGTTGAGATATGACAACTTTGCGAATCAAATGATGAATCTCAATCGAACTGGTCCGCTAATTCATGAAGCTCCTGCTGTGCTGCGTGAGATTCTCGACGTTTCACAATGAAACTTCGGTCCTCGTTGTGATGCTTGTTTCCACTATGTCATTTTCTTACTATCGTAAGTCCATCATCAAAGGACTCCATGCCAATGTGGTTTCAAGTTCTCGACCTGTTTCTTGGATGTATGAAGTCAAACATACCAGACTTAGCCATTTTTGTGTATAATGATCTATGTTTCCTATGTAAATAAGAGTGAAGTAACCTTAAGGTAATCCTGTTTTGTACAAACTTCAAACTGAAAACCACTTACTCTCTGCAGTACCAAACTGCGTGAGCTCAGAGTGAATTTTCCAACCGCACTAGTGAAAATTTTCTCTCCATAGATTATTATCCGGGTAACACACAAATTTTTCTTTCAATAGACCAATCTGTCATGAAAAATACGGGTGAACAAACATGTTATTGTGGTAAAATGGGACCAACTACTTTATACTATCCAAATTAGGAAACATATTGTGACTGCGAAATTTGAATGCGGATATTGAGCAAAAATAACGATGTGTAAGGATGTGCAGGGGCTCTTACTACAAAATATTATACGGGTTACCCCAGCTTATATGCTTGGTGCATGTATCTATGCCCTGAAGTTTATTAAACCTATGTACAATTTTCTATTCACCGATTCACTACAAGGATGTGAGAATAAGACCATTTAAATCAGCATCATACTTTTCAAACTCTTTCAACAGCTCCTCGAATGGAGCATCCTTACGTTTGTTGTTGAATGCAGCAAAGCGAAGATTGCCTGGTGTCTCGTACTTGACGAGTGGATACAAGGCTTTGAGCAGTTTTCTTCTACCAACGATCACTTGCACTTCATTCCCTTTGAATAAACCTTTGTAGAATACCTTGACAGTCTTGCCCTCGGCATCAGTCGATAATTCAAAGTTTTTGATTTGTTGTTTCAATGCGTTCTCTCTAGCGATCAAAACATCGTATCTCAACTTCCATCCAAAAGGACCCAATTCTTTGATACGCGCTGATTTCTCTTTGGTGAGGTATTGATCCAGTCCACCTTCTTTTGTAATTGTCTTCAAGACACGAGTAGTCAATTTGAGGGGAATTAAAGCGTTTAAAGCCTCAGACCATAATCTCTTGCGCACAACGTTTGGTAACCATCTTCTTCTAGACTTATTCTTCATTTCAGAAATTTGGTTTCCGAAGGAAATGTACTGACCACCGAAAAGGCCTCTATTACTTCTTTTGAAAATCCTGGACTCTCCATAAGGATACTCAGGATAACTTGGTCTTTCATTTGGAACGCGCAAGGTTCTTGGTTTGATGTCGCCCACTTTGACAATTGGTTTTTGTTTAAGTTGTCTGGAGACCACATGCTTATAATCTCTAGCACAGTTTAATGATGTCGACGAAAAGAGTCGCACGAAAGGCATCGCCCTAGGTTGTAAACCTGAAAGCATTCCCGTGACCATAAACATGTTTTAAACACGATATTATGTAGTATCCGGAATACAAAGGACTTTCAGCTATATGTTCAAATGGATCAAGTATTAAATAGACGAGCTGGTTTTCTTTATTCTTTGCAGATGTTTCGCACTTCAAAAATTCTTGATGAAAATTAAAAAAAAAAAAGTTACCCGTAAATTACTTACAAATAGACTGGCAAGATCATTCAAATCCCTGAATGATTGTACTAGTACAGAGGCGAGTTGAATAGCGAGATATGCATATATATTGATATTGTTATATACCTAAGTTCATGATTTACCAAAATACTCCTTTTTTGAGCCATTTTCCTGAAAGTTTCATTTCACTCACTTCCTTTTTAACCTCATTGTACTCCTTTTCAAGGGCACTGAGTTGTTCTTCCAGGAGTCTGTTCTCCTCCATAACCTCGAGGTTTCTTTCCATGGTCTTTTGAATTTCCATTCCCATGTTCGTGGAGATCTCACCAGTAAAGTCAATTTCAGTGTCAGACTGTTTCTCCAACAATTCTAATCGCTTTTTTAATTCCTCGATTTGTGTATTCAATTGACGATTTTCGTCTTGAAGATTCGCTATTTGCACTTTTCCTTGAACCATCTCGTTGGCAATTTCCACGTGTTCCCTGTTCAAAGTAGCATATGCTGCCTCAATGTTTCTGATCTCTCTTATCAAATGACCATTTTTGGTTTTCAGCTCATCAATTTCTGCCTCTAGCTCTCCTTCAAGTTTGTGAATCTCCTCATACTCTGCATTGTATCTCAACAAAGTAGCAGGGAGTATTTTTATGGACATAGAGTCAGTGACAAACTCTTCCAACTTGTATGTGTCAACAGTAATTTCCCTGTTGGAGTATCCATCTTTCAAATTTCGTGAAACTCCACCGATAGTTTCTGAAATGCCGGCATTATCCACGTAATAGAAGAAAAGTTTCTCCTTCAGGAATGGAAGAAGGTCATCAAAATTCAAAGACAAGAGATGGTCTTGGTTTTTTTCCATCAAGTTAACAGCAAATTTAAGAACAGATTCCAGTCCTTCTGCGATGACGATGTCAAAGATTCTCAACACCATCTCCAAAGGGAACTTGTAGCCAAAAAGTGTCAAGAACCACTGTGTCGCATACATGGACGACTTGACGCCCTGTCTTTTCAAATGCTCAAACAGATCTGGCAACATTTCTTCGAGAAGTCTGTCAAATTGGTAGAGTTTTAGATGAAGCCCTGGCATCGAAGGCAAAAACAAATCCTTGAAATCATAGTTCCTCATCAATTTCACCAACATACAAAATGCTTCACTTGCATCCATGTTCATGAGTAATGGTACCGTGATAAACGCCATGCCTTGCGTGTATCCAACATCTTTGTCATACAAACTGTAGGCCTTAATAATCTCAAAAAGATCCTCAATTTTTGACTTGACTGCCGTATTGGTGACAAAACTTGTTCTGGCCAAATCACGCTTAATAAGTTTCTCGTAGTCACTGTCATGTTTCTTCAGTTCCCTGAAGAGCTCTTCCAGCTCAGGGGATTTTGAATTACAGATGACCTGCCACACCATACCTCTCAATTCTCTTGGAATTCCATTCGTGATATGTTTGATCAGATCATCCGACCTCGTAGAAACTACAGAGCTGTAGTCGTTTATAACTTGTGACCAGAACTCCCAATCGATGCCTTTAACTAGATCTTGGTCGTTGGTGAATTCAATACCAGTCTTAATTTCATTGAAAGTTTGCCTTATTCTGTTGGCTCCTGTATTGATGAGTTCCTGATCCTTTGGTGATTTGGAGCGCAAGTCTTCCACATTTTCACGGAATTTTGTGAAAGCCAAACTGTAGTTTTGAGGAGATAAAAGATTTTGCATTTGCTCCGAGAACGAATCTGTAGAATTTGTGGCTGATTTTAAATTGAACTTGAACCATTTTTTGACAGGTTTGGACTGAGAAACCGCAGCAGGATCTGTATCAATCTCCATGACTGTTTCTTGATTGTCGAGGTCGATGTGAGTCGAAGGTTCAACAGCATTCACATCGAAAGGATTTTGGGGTCTAGGAGGCAACGTTGGAAACGTGGATTTCTCTTCAGCAACAGCGTTGAAAGTTCTGATTCCATCTGGTTCTTCAACTTGTTTTGCTTTTGCAATCGTGCTTTGTGAGACATCACTAGTAATAGACGAGCCCAGGCTGACTGATGACTTGTTGGATTTCGAATCCACTATTTGCTTTGATGATTCAGTTTGAGTTGCAATTGTCTCATCAACGGTTTCCTCCACATGTGATGTTCCAGACACTATCGATTCCTTTCCAGAAACGGCAAGCTCGTTGATGGATTCGATAATGGATTCGTCTTCAACAGTTGGTTCTTCATGGTTTGAGATATCTTCAGTGATAGATCCAGTTTCTGTTGTGGTAGCAATTTCCTCAAGATGCCCCTCAGAATATTCTTCCGCGTTAGTGGTTTCGGCTTTTTCAGGAAGGACACTATCAATATTTGTCTTTTCTTCAATGCGTGAGGTCTCAAGTTCTGGCGCCTGACTTTCAACATTTGATTTGATATCATCTCTTGCAAGCTCAGTTTCACCTGACTGGACAGCCTCGGACTCCTCTGCACTTTCAAAGTGAGATTCTGATCCTATGGATTCAGCGGATTGTGAGTTGTCCGCAGTTTCCTCTTGCGATTGAGAGGTCGTTTCCACTTCAGGATTGTCCACTGCCTTATGATCTTCCTCCATGTTTGTGAAATCAGACAGCTTTTGAAAACTCAAGTAATGTCGTGAGTTTTGCAATTGAACAACTAATTAGATAGATATGTACTTTCTGGTTTGTTTTCGCTGTCAACTCCAGAAAATCTCTAGAGTACTATTTTTTTGGGGAGTAATCAGTCCAGACACGAACAAAAATAAATTGGCTTAGAACCGTATCGCGTTTTTGCTTTTTAGACTTTTAACTTGATTTTCATCAATCATAAACATTACTGAATATTCCAAAACCATATTACCATATATGATACTAAAAAACTAAAAACCACCACTCAAAATAAAAACAAGTAATAACGTTGACCAAGCTCATAAAAAAAATCATTAACATTCAATAATAACACCAGAGAGATCACTGTAAACATCACTAACAGCAACTACCGGCTCCACAAATCCCAGGCCATCAGTCGAAAAATCAGCCTGAGTGTAGTAAAAATATGTGTTGCTTTCTTCTGACATCGAGGATATATCTGTCGAAAGCACAGAGGGAAAAGATGGCTCTTCTTGCGAATCTTCGATGAACTCGGGTAAAAAATACGACGAGGACTCAGAGTTCGTAATAGCTTCTGACCTTGCAAGGCTGACAGCATCAGCTCCATAACTCTTTACAATACCGATGGTAATACCCGAATCCGCAAGCAACGTCTCCATCTTTTGTGTCTCACAATTTGAGAAGTGACATCGTACAATTGTCTGTCCACTAACGACCGTATGTTCAATGCTTGGGGAACCAATTTTTTCTTTCAGAGTCTTGATATCGTTCATGACTGCCACCCTGTACTCAAACTCTCTTTTGATATAGAACTTTTCAAAATCTACTAGTATCTCATCGTCTAAAATGAATTTCTCAGGCAAAACCTCAGTTTGTTTCAAACATGAGGAAAGGTTGAACTCAACCACACAGCCTTGAGAGACCTCATTGCCGAGTTCAGACTCGGTTCTGGCTAATTTCATGTCTTGATCCACAAATGCTTTATCAGCGTTGATTGATCCGGTATGTCCTTTAAGGAAAAGCTTCGAGTTTAACTCGTAGCCCTTGATAAAAGAGGCACGAACGCCCATGGCCAAATTGTTGACAGCTTGAGCCGCCATACTCTGACCATAAGTTGAAAACATTCTTGCATTATGATGCGCAAAATGACTGTAGAGAGAGCCCGGAGCAAGTCCATTACGTGAGTACAACTGTACTCCGACCCTACTACTGCATCCAAAAGGTTGAACTTGATGAATCACGTTGCGACAAAATGATGTCACAGAAGGATTCTTGAGATGAACTGGCGCTCTTCTCGCAGTAGAATAATATCTTGATGAGGAGATCGTGGAGTAGTGTCTCCTACCACTCCCTCCGCGTAATAAAGGATGTTGATTTTGCGTGTGCTTGACAGGAACTCTTTGTAACGAAGTTTCCAAATGTTTTTGTCTTTGTTGAGAGATAAGCTGCTCCGTGACCTCTTCAAAGGTTTGCCGTACATTACGGACCGCCCGTCGAGTAACGGAGATGAACTCCCTGATCCTACCCGCGACCATTATTGAAGGTAGTCCAAAGATATTCCAAAATTATAGTAAATAAAAATCACTACTCAAAAAATCTATGTACCTATATATTAATTGATGATTAAAAATCTATGTCACATTTTGTGAGGAGTTTAGTCACAGAATTTGGAGAGGAAGGCGAAAACTCCGCCTTTTCGTATTTTTGGGTTTTTCTACATTTGAAATTGACAAGTTACATAATAATTAACGCGCGGATTATCTAATTACTTATCTAAAAATAATTGGTAACAGCTTTCATTCCGTCAAAACGCAACATTGAAAGTCGTATACGAACCAGAATATGAAGCTAAATACCCCTGATTCTGTTAGTAGTTAAAACCAGCTTATCATCAACCTTATTAACTTTCTCGCTGATTTCTTTCAAGTTTTTATTTTGAGCCATAATCTCTGCGGATATAACGTTTGCCTTCTTTTTAAGATTTTCTGCCAGCTTTTGAGCTTCATCCAAATTTTTACTGTACTCCACTTCCATTCTTTCGTCTTCTTCATCCCTGTCTTCAGTCAAGAATCGAGAAGCCTCCCTCACTCTTCTTTCATATTCATATTTTTCTTTCAGATCGGAGTGCAATGCAGGATCCTTAGTCTGTCTGAATTGATCGACAATGTCGTTCTGTGCCCTGTAAAGACCAGTACCTAAGCTAGCATCTCTCTCTCTATCAGCTGCTCTATCGGCCAAGAACTTCTGTTCCGCCTTTAACCGTCTCGACTTTTTTGTAAAAGGATTGCTAGCTTTGATGTGGAACAATCCTCTACTGTAATGTTGTAAATCCTTCACATGTTCATCCACAAATCTCTGGTGTGTGTCCATTTGATTCAAAGTATGTTCGGTCTCAAACATCCTCTCTCTCTGAGACCCCAAAACTCCCATGGTATTAGCTGCTGTATCGTCGGCCTGCCTGAGATGACCAATGATATTATGCGTGGATTTCAAAGTGGCTTCACGAGTGTCCTTAGTTTGCCTGACAATTCTGTTAATCTCTTCTTGTTCCTCCTCTTCTTGCTGCTGCCGTTGTAGTTCTTCAGCATCCAAGTATGGATCATATGATTGCATCTCATTTTCTGCACCCGGATAACTGTTGAAATCCAAGTCATTCTCTTGATTCTCCTGTTGTGATTCCGCATACGGATCGTATTCTTCTTCTTGTCCACGATCTAATTGTTCCAAGCGTTGCCCACCCGAAGCATATTGGGATTCATGTTCACCATATGCATCACCATCTTGAG
Source organism: Ogataea neopini (assembly GCA_030578575.1). Classification (NCBI taxonomy): domain Eukaryota; kingdom Fungi; phylum Ascomycota; class Pichiomycetes; order Pichiales; family Pichiaceae; genus Ogataea; species Ogataea neopini. Next base: position 126,109 of record JAJMSO010000021.1, read on the forward strand.
CATAGGGATCATATGTATGATATGAAGGAGCACCAGATTTTTCACTTTGGCCATGCGTTTGCTTGTAACCCTGTTCGTGTGGAGCGGTGTTCCGGTAGGACGGCGGCTGTCTATGGAGTTGCTGTGCAGAAGTGCCCATCTGTGATTGAGAGTTGTGACTTGGGGCCATACCAGCAGCAGCACCAATACTACTGCTGGCACCAGTATCAGCATCAGCACTAGTAGAACCAGCGCTCAAACCGGAAACAGTGGACTGGGTTGCTGGATTGTACGGGTCATCAGAAGACCCAGAAGAGGGCACTTCCCCACCATTACGGTAAATCTCTTCATAACCACGTGGAATCAATGGCTCTTGAAACGATGCCTGAGCTTTTGCATATTTTGTGAACTCACCAAATTTGAATTTTCTTTTGTATGGGGTATTATCATCTTTAACCCTCACTCCGTTATCTTGTAAAAGTTCACGGGCATCTTCCCTGGACATCTCCTTGGGACCCTTGAACATTTGTTTGATTCCCATGATGAGTACTTGTGAAGTTCAGAATTAACGTTTCCTTGAATCAATACACCTAGGTGTGCGAGTTTATAAAACAAGTTAAATTTTAAAACTTTGTTATCAATTTATCTGGTGCATTCTTTCTTTGCCTTGCCCTTGGATCCGGTTTTGAATGACTTTTTTTACAACACCCGTACACCAGCTGAGCCTCCAGTCAATTACATAAGCTTTTATGATCAAAGTAAAAACAAGAAAAACGTATTTTAGCTCATATCGCACGCACGTGACCTGTGAGTGTACTTTTTAAGGACTCATGTAGATCTGAGTGTCAATTTGTTGATAACTAACAAATTCTAAAATTGAACTTTGGGTAAACACATCAATATTTGAGTTGTCAACTCATACATTATTCAATTTATGTGGGCACAGTCCCAGAATTAATAACTTTAGAAACTAAATTTGATTTTTACAGAGCCATCTTTTTTTTTTACTTTCTCAATGTGTAAATCTCCACAAAGTTAGTCAATCCCTTATTTCGTGTGTGACAAAGCGAAGTTAAATCATAGAGGATTAATTTTAGGACAGTGACCAGTGGCCTCAAAAAATAATTGTGTGTAATTAACCTGAGAATGGAAACCACTGCATGTCAGATGAGCATAGAACAAGATGTGATGCACACTCGTAAAAGCTTTATTAACAGGTGCAAAAAGAACAAAAAAAGCGAAAAAAGACGGCCAAGAGTTTCAAGTCGAAAGCATCGCAAAGTGGGCATGAATATAGTGAATTAACGAGCTACTTACGAAACTTACCGTTTCAATTTATCCGGAGTTCGAATCGGTGCGACTTACTACTTTGAAAGTTTACAGACTCCCGATTCGACAGGTAAGATCACTACTGGCACTAAGAAAAGTTTCCTTTGCATCAAGGGGTTGCATAAATGTGCGTCATGGTGTAATTAAAAAATGCGACATCTGCAGAAAAAGTTCGCTATATGCAGCTTTTCTAATATGGCATTAGTTCGCGTCAGCCCCCTAGTGCTGATGAAAGTGGCGGAGTATAGCTAAGCTTTTAAACATTAAGCCAACCTTACGTGAATTACTGCCGTATTAGTGAAAAAAATGGGAGAATATGCTTATGACTTACTATGGGTTTCTGATGAACGTTGTCAATTGACTTCGTTGCGCATGCGTGTTCGTGAACTTGCGGCCTATCTTTTTGCGATTCGAGTTTTCAAAAGGTAGCCACACCCAAGAAACAGAAATGCAAGGGCAGGGCTGCAGAAAATAGGTCCAGCCGCCCCTGTAAAACTATACATTTTTTTTATTTGAAGGCAAAATCGTATTTGACATCGCGGAAACCCCGGTCTAGACTACAAGACTTGGTACACAGATCTCGTAAAACATCTAACGTATCTTTGAGATAAAAGGGTACATTAAAGGTAGATCGAATGAACTGTATCCTGCTTCCCCTGATCGACATATCACAACTGCAAAGTCATTTCTGATTTGCGTCATAAACAAATTGAATCCAGTATGGTTCTAGCTTCAGTAAAAAGAAATCAGATCTTCGTGTCATATTATCGATGAGCTGTTTCAGACGCACAAAACTAGCGTGCACTCCGCCGGTGAGGCTTTGCAGTATCACAAAAAAAAGAAAAAAACTTTTTTCTTGATATTGTTAATTAGTCACCGAGAACAATCAAAAGCGAAGGTATTGTTTTACTCCCAAGCAGAAAGTGCCAAGTTTGGGAAAACGAAATGCAACCTGAATCTATCTGATTTAAGAGCAGACTCCGCGTGGGACACGTTAACTACAGGGGGTGCTCGAAGAAGTTGACAGAACTTAAACCTCAGTTTTCAGCGAGGTGTGGTATTTTTGGACTCTTAAAAAATTGCCTGGGCACCGGGGCCCGCGAATTTCATCAGAACAACGTCGCGCTACGATTAAAGGATCTGCGGCTGATGAACACCACATACTTTGAGGATATCACCTTACCAAACGACCAAGCAATCTTGTCAACACAGGCGAGTTAGGTACCATTTGAGATTGCCACTTGCCAGAATTTGAACTATAGAGATCATAGTCACACTCAATTCTATTTGTAACATAATCAAACTAATCTCAGAATAAAGTAGTAATCTAAGATTTGCCTTGAATTTTTTTGCCTGGAACTTGAATTGCAGGCAGGACAATCGAGCAGCTCATAGAAGGAAAGCTGAGAGCTTTGCGCGAGGATCCTACCAAACTTGGTGACATATCATATTCATAAGTCAAAAGCCCTCGGTCCAGATACCCTATTTTGCACATCCCACAACCTCTTTACGGATACTGGGTTGCAAATCCACATAACCATAACTGAGATCCAAATTGTAATGCTGCACGAATCAAAAGTTTATAAAAAAGTTTGCTTGCATATGCAAGTGGCAGCTGAAAAAAGAAGGATTAACAAAAAGGTGCATACGGCATCATGCAGCTCGGGTTACATTTATGCATAAATATCAAAAGGGAATGAGAATTTTACTCCTGTGTAATTAGAAAAACGACACCCCTTTCAGCTAATATCACCGAAAATATATATATAAAGTGTCACTTCTTGTCAAGTTGATAACGGATAGGCGAAAGTCATCCTTTCAATAGTTCCTTTGTTTTATTAGCCTATTTTAGCTTAACTGGTGTTATCTCATTCGTTTGTCATTTATACACCTGTTGACTACGATGAAGCTTTCACTTTTTGCCCTCAGCACCTTGGCTAGCTTTGCTGGTTCGGTCGCTGCTGCATACACCAACTCTTCTACAACCACTCAACCTGAATCAAACCTCAAGCCATACATTGTTGGTCGTCTTGATGGTGGCTGGCCAAGATTTGACATTCACGTCCCAACAGCTTTGGATTGGTCTTCTGCCAACCTTTTGTCTTTGGATGAGGAATTCCCATGGGACCCAACTAGGACTGCCATCTATCTTGACGGAAAGAAGGAAACTTCTGACATTACTGACGACTCTACTACTTCTGAAATCGACTGTTCTTTCGATGGTGCCCTTGGTGGTATCGAGGAGGCTGTCTTCTCTGTTTTCAGTAAGAGAAACGTTCCAGGTACTTATACCGGTAAGTTCGCTTTGACCTTGGATTCTTCAAGTACCAAGAGAGACAAGCGTGTGTTCTACCTTACTGCTACTGTTGTTATTACTGGTTCTTCATCTGAGTCTACTACCGTTACTGAGATTGCTTCCGAGTCAACTACTTCAGGTGGTGCCCCAGCTACTGTCATCCTCACCGAGACTGCTGAGTCCACTGTCACTCTTACTGTCACTTGTACTGAGGAGAAGTGCTCAGGTGAAGTTTCCACTATTGTCACCGGTGTCACAACTGTCACTGATGAGACTACTGTTTACACTACCTATTGTCCTCTCACCACTACTGAAACTTTCACTCCAATCGAGACCGTCACCACTGTTGAGTCTACTACCGTCTTTGTTCCATCGACTGTTACCATCACTACAACTGCTGCAGGTGGTGCTACTACCGTCTATGAGACCGGTGTTGTCACTATTACTGAAGAGACTACCGTTTACACTACTTACTGTCCATTGACTGCTACTGAGACTGTCATCACTTACACTACTGCTGTCCCACTTACCGAGACTGAGTACGTTACCACTGTTGAGTCTACTACCGCCCTTGCTCCATCGACTGTTACCATCACTACAACTGCTGCAGGTGGTGCTACTACCGTCTATGAGACCGGTGTTGTCACTATTACTGAAGAGACTACCGTTTACACTACTTACTGTCCATTGACTGCTTCTGAGACAGTCGTTACTTACACTACCACTGTCACTCCAACCACTAAGACTGCCTATGTTACCACTGTTGAGTCTACTTCTGCCTTTGTCCCATCAACTGTTACTGTTACTGATACTGTTGAGGGTGGCTCAACTACTGTTTACGAAACTGGTGTTGTCACCGTTACTGAAGAGACCACCGTTTACACTACTTACTGTCCTTTGACTGCTTCTGAGACCGTTGTGACCTACACCACCACCGTTTCTCCAATTCCAGTCACTGACATCACTACCATCGGTTACACTACTACTGTCACCAAGGAATCTGAGACTACCACTTACGTCACTTCTTGCGCTTACGCAAAGGTGAGTGAGACTGGTATCACCACCACCACTGCTGGTTCCGGTGCTGAATCCACCGAGACCACTGAGGCTGCTGCTGGTGCAACCACTACTGCTGTCGTTGAGACCGTCACTTCCACCTCAACTGGTTCTAGCGGTGTTACTACTGCTGTTGTTGAGACTGTCACCGAAACTACTACTGGTGCTGTCGAGACTTCTACTGGTACTGTCGCCGAGACCTCTGTTGAGACCGCTACTGTTGCCACTGAGACCGCTACTGGCTCTACTGAGACCTCTACTGGCACTGTTGCTGAGACTGCCACTGAGACTGCTTCTGGTTCTACCGTTGCAGCTACCTCTGTTGAGGGTTCTACCGTTGCAGCTACCTCCGTTGAGGGTTCTACTACTTTGGCCTCCGTCACTTCTGCCTCTTCCGGTGCTTCCACCGTCGCTTCCGCCTCTGCTATCGAAGGTGGTGCTGCCAAGGGTGTTGCCTCTACTGGTCTCTTGGGTGCTGCTATCATGGTTGCTGCTCTCTTCATTTAAACAATTTGTTCATTCGCAATTTCGCTGCCGCAATTTTAGACTGGTATTTGGGATTTCCCACTTTGCCAAAAATTATAGATTAATAATATCCTGTCACTGACATCTGATTTCCGGTTGAGAGTTTCTCTCAAATGGCAGCTGAACTCGGTGCATCTCATTATACCAATTGGATACCAAATTTTCATTCAGCTTCTATTTTCATATTTCCTCATTTTGCATTAATACCTGGGGTATTTTTTGTATCGGCATGAAAGCTGTAGGATTTCCTACAGCTTTATTAATATAGCTTCTTAATGACTGAAAAAGTCAAAATTTTATTAAAGAAAAAAATTGAACTGTAGAATATGCGCCGCATTACGTAAAACGTGTTCACCCACTTTGTGGCTGATGAGAGTAATTTTTCGAGTCTGCGAAATTATTAAATAACAATAGCTTACGTTCTTGTTAGCTTACCTCTTTCATTCAAAGATCAGTTATTGTTTCAGTTGGTACAAAAAATCGAATCGTTAATCGTTGATCTTTAGATAAAGTCTGGGTTGTTCTGAGAACTGAATTTGCAATCAAACGATCGATTTACTGCCGTCTTTGACTCATTGTATATTTTGACGTTAACTCATAAAACCAGCAACGCCGAAGGACTTTCTTTTCAAAACGTCAATGACACACCCGATTCTGAGGTCAGACAATTCAAATGGATAGCAGACTGAATATGTTTTCTAAGCGATCTTCTATCGCTGGTGATAGACCATACTCTCAACACTCTAACAGTAAGTGATCAATCAGATTTTTGTCCCAAATTATGATACTAACGCGATAGTAGCACTCAACTCTCGCAACATGCCCAGTTATTTAACGCGCAACCAAGGGTTGCAGGTACAGCCAGACCCACATGGTTCTGTCTACTCTTCTTATATTGAATCTAGATATCCCGTGTATGGTCTTGATTGGTCAAACACGGTAGACTCAAATTTGGCAAAAATTGCAATAAGTTCTTTCAGAGAGGATGCAACTAATCGAATCAAAATAGCTTACGGAACTCCCTACTCAGTTGCTGATGAAGAAAAAGACAAAGAGCTAATTGATAGCTGGGATTTTGTACCTGGACCCGAAATTAGTGTCAACTACCCAGTCACGAGATTACAATGGGACCCTTCGATGTCCTCAGGATACTCCAATGTGGAGCGATTAGCTACAAGCTCCGAATGTCTCAGACTGTATGAAGCATTGGACTCGGATCCATCTGTTGTCTCACAAGCGATTGGGGACAAATCTCTTTCAAGATCTTCAAAGTTGGTGGAAAAAGTGGCTCTCACAAACTCCAAGACGAAAAATTTTAATCAACTTCCTCCGTTGACCTCATTTGACTGGAATCGTGTGGAGCCAAAACACATCATAACATGCTCAATCGACACCACTTGCACGTTGTGGGACTTGTCAAAAGGAACTGGAGTGGCCAAAACACAACTAATAGCACATGATAGCGAAGTTTTTGACGTGAAGTTTCTCTTCGGAGATAAATATGTGTTCACTAGTTGTTCAAATGACGGTTCAATCAGAGTTTTTGATCTCAGATCGTTGGACCATTCGACAATTATCTACGAACCACAAACTGCCAGACATTCAATTACAAGTGCAAACTTGCCGGATGGTATGTCTAGTTCAAAAGCAGAAGAGCAGACCTCAGCTAGAAATCCATCCGTTACGGCACCACTAGCAACGCCGCTTCTAAAACTTGCTACATCCAACTACAATGCCAACCAAATTGCCGCTATTGAGGCTGAATCGAATCGAGTCCTGATTCTTGACTTAAGATACCCAGAGACTCCGATCAGTGTGCTCCAGAACCATGCCGCACCAGTTAACGCAATAAAATGGCATCCGACAAAAAATGTCTTAATGACTGGATCTGATGATTGTCAAGTGTTGATCTATGATTTCACCAATTCGGTCGAAACTCAGTCAGAATTACACCATCGTGGTTCAGAAAACCGGCTACCAGGCTATGGATTCTATGACGAAGTGGAGGTGAACGATGTTTGTTGGAATAGTGACGGGGACTGGATTGGGGTGAATAGCGGAAGAAGAACTCAGACAGTCAAATACGGTAATTGAAACTAAAGACGAGATGGATCATATCTGCGCGATACAAAACATTATTCAATGGCAGAGGAAGGGTACGGATACCGCGGATGCACCAAGGAAAACAGTTGTAAAGCTTGTCTGAGACTTTACTCCTGATGAGATATTTAAGAGATAGCTGGTGTACGGGTGGTATAATATAATTAAAATGACTGATGAATACTTTTATCGACGCTTCGTCCTCTAGAATTAATTTAGAAGCTTGTAAGAGTAGTGTGGCTTGAAAAAGCCTAATTCGACCGTGAGTGGGAGTTGACGAAAAAGATCCCAAAAGACTGAACTGCAGTCAGAGGGACAGCGTGTTTCGCTTCCCCACTCGTTATGTCAATATACCACCAAGTCGGAAAATGGTTTCGCGTCAGCCTCAAAGTTGACTCGGCCATCCATCCTAACAGGGTAGGTACAGAAGTCAAATTTTTAAGACAAAGGAAACTCCATTTTCTGCGAAGTCAGAATATTGTGACTTCGCTACCTTTTTGCAATAAGATAAGACAAACTTTTTTGCCTGATATGATCAGACTCACTGTAACGGCCCAAAGAAGTCAGATGGTTGGGGGCAAACGGGAACTCACAAAAAGAATAGATGGTCTAGTTTGTAAATGTGGGAATGGAAGTCACAAAGTATATAAAATACGGGAGTTTTGCAGTTAACTAGGGTTTTAAACGTTGAAGTGACCTGTTTTTGTTAGATAGTCAGTAGTGGACACGCTTTCGTTTTTTGATAAAAGAGAATCGTTTCCAGTTCGACAAACAACATAAACCTTATTTCCTTAGAAGCCATGTTGAGGAACTATTCAACGATTGGTCGATCATGTTATCAACTCGGGTCAAGACGTCTAGTAAGACTCACAAGAACGAGTTCACTTTCGGGCCTATCAAGCAGGAAATTTAGCTCACCAAAGGCTGATATCTCCTTTTCAAGCTATGAATCTGCGTACTACCCTCCCGAAAATGACTTAAAGAAGTTGGACTCTTTCCCTAGAAGACATCTTGGACCTTGCCCAACCGATGTAAAGAAAATGCTGGATGCCGTTGGTTCACCTGATCTGACCCACTTTATAGAGAAAGTTGTTCCAAAAAAGGTTTTGATCAAAAGACCACTGAAGGTCAAGCCCGCCAAAGGGTATTCTGAGACAGAAATGACCAAAAGATTGAAAGAGATTGCATCCAAAAATAAGGTTCTCAGGTCATATATTGGTAAGGGTTATTACGGGACAATTCTTCCTCCTGTGATACAGAGAAACCTTTTGGAAAACCCCGCATGGTACACCTCTTACACACCTTATCAACCAGAAGTCTCACAGGGAAGATTAGAGAGTTTGCTCAACTACCAAACACTGGTTTGCGACTTGACAGGGTTGCCGGTTGCTAATGCATCACTTCTCGACGAGGGTAGTGCAGCTGCTGAGGCAATGATAATGGCATTCACCGGATTACGGGGTAAAAAGCCAAAATTTTTTGTTGACAAAAATACACATGAGCAAACAATCGCAGTCTTGAAGGCGAGATCAGCAACTCTGAATATTGACCTAGTGACTATTGATATGTTCTCGAAGGAAGGTCTTACTGTCTTGGAAGCAAGCAAGAATGAGTTGTGTGGAGCATTGGTGTCTTACCCTGGTACCGACGGATCTATCAGCTCTCTAGAAAAACTACAGAAAGTAGCCGATTTGATACATTCATCCAATGGTCTTTTTGCTGTTGCTTCTGACCTAATGGCTCTTACTTTGCTACGTCCACCTTCCGAATTTGGTGCCGATATTGTTTTAGGTTCTTCACAACGTTTTGGTGTCCCGATGGGCTTTGGGGGCCCTCATGCGGCTTTTTTTGCGGTGACAGAGAAACTCCAAAGAAAAATGCCAGGGAGACTCGTTGGTGTTACCAAAGATCGACTGGGAAACCAGGCACTGAGACTTGCACTCCAGACAAGAGAGCAACATATCAAGAGAGAAAAGGCAACGTCAAACATTTGCACGGCACAAGCACTATTAGCCAATATTGCGGCCAACTATGCTGTTTATCATGGTCCTAAGGGTCTCAAAAGAATTTCAACGAGAATATATGAGTATACTACCGCATTGGCCTCTCAAATAACCAATAACTCGCCTTACACTGTCCTCACTGACAACTGGTTTGATACTCTACGTGTCAAGCTGACTGATATCAGTTCAGACGAGCTACTTGCCATTGCAGTTGAGAAGTATGGAATCAATCTTTTCAAGGTTAATGATGAAGTCGTTCAAATGTCCCTAGATGAAACCGTTGGACAAGACGATTTTAATGATTTAGTCGAGTTATTCACAGGAAAGCGGGTGTCCTCTGGTGAGTCAATTAATCAACTTGCCTTCCCAGAACAATTATCCAGAAAAGATGAAATTTTGAAAAATACTGTTTTCAATTCTCATCATTCCGAAACTGCTATGTTGAGATATCTTTACATGCTTCAGCAGAAGGATATTTCTTTGGCCTCTTCAATGATCCCACTTGGATCTTGCACGATGAAATTGAATGCTACGACTGAAATGATCCCGTTGACTTGGCCAGAATTTGGTGATATACATCCTTTTGTTCCGAGAGATCAGGCTAAGGGTTATATGGAGCTGATAGAAGAACTCGAAGAAGACTTGGCTGACATTACTGGATTTTCTAAAACCACATTGATGCCAAATTCGGGGGCACAAGGTGAATATACTGGCCTCAGTGTTATCAGATCATATTTGGCGGACATCGGCCAATCTAACCGGAATGTGGTCCTGATTCCTGTGAGTGCTCACGGAACGAATCCAGCTTCTGCAGCTATGGCCGGGTTAAAAGTTGTTCCAGTGAAATGCTTGGCTAATGGTAATCTCGACTTGGACGATTTGAAACTCAAAGTGAGCAAACACTCTGAAGATCTTGCGGCGATAATGATTACCTATCCTTCAACGTATGGAATGTTCGAGCCAACAATTCAGGAAGCATGCGAGTTAGTACACTCGAATGGTGGTCAGGTCTACCTTGATGGCGCAAATATGAATGCGCAAGTGGGGCTCACCTCTCCAGGAGATTTGGGAGCTGATGTTTGTCACTTGAATTTACACAAAACTTTTGCTATTCCACATGGTGGTGGTGGACCAGGTGTTGGCCCTATATGCGTGGCAAAACATTTGCAAAAATTCCTCCCTAAACACCCTCTATCACCAACGACGAATCTCTCTACAGAAACTTCCATTGAACCTGTTTCTGCGGCACCATTTGGGTCTGCTTCGATTTTACCAATATCCTATTCGTACATCAAAATGATGGGAGGTGAAAACATTCCGTTTGCATCAGCGATTGCAATTCTGAACGCAAACTATATGATGTACAGACTGAAAGACCATTACAAGATCATGTTTTTGGGATCCAAGTCCGCGTCAGATGAAATAAAGTATTGTGCACATGAATTTATCATTGATTTAAGACCATTCAAAGAACTTGGTATTGAGGCAATAGACGTTGCAAAAAGATTACAAGACTATGGATTTCATGCTCCTACTATGTCTTTCCCAATTCCAGGTACGTTGATGGTGGAACCAACTGAATCGGAGAACCTTGAAGAACTGGACAGGTTTATCCAGTCAATGATTTCGATTCGGAATGAAATTAGAGAGGTTGAAATCGGGTCCTCAGATGGGCAAATATTGAAAAACGCTCCTCACTCATTAAGAGACCTTTTGGAAAGCTCTGAGACCGATTGGAAAAAACGGGGCTACACCAGGGAAAAGGCTGGGTTCCCTCTACAGTTTTTGAAAGGGTTCAAGACCTGGCCCAGTGTTTCCAGAGTTGATGATACATACGGTGACATGAATCTCCTGTGTACTTGCCCGTCAGTGGAAGAGGTGGCCTCTTCGCAGGAATGACATGCTATAGCTTTTTTTTTGCAGAAGATTTCTAATTCTCTTATCAATATATTTCGTTTCTAATTCACTTTTTAAATAAAGTATTAAGATTTTAATATCACTTGATTTTGTTAAAAAATATCTTCTTGGACTGGTAATTGAGGGTCCAAACATTTATTAATATCATGCTAGATCATAAATATTGGTGAAATTCTTCGTACTGTGAGAGACATTACAGCTTACATGAATATCTATACGAGCAACGACTAATCGACGATCCTGATGAGCAATACAGCCAAAGCTCCTTCTCGCCTATTGTTTCACGTGATCAAATTCGATAGGGCTCTATATGCACGTGATAAAGTACTCAATAAATAATATGTAAGTTGATCAAAATTTTATTTTCTTCAGCCCAACAAACGGATTTTACCGCGTTTTGCACCGCCTTTCCATGCAAAGAAAAATCCAACCACAGTAATTGGTCTACTTGCCGATGCCGGCAAAAAAACCTTAATAATTGACAGCTATTGAACCATCAAAATATTCGGCAATCGTCCTCAAGGCAACTGATTGCTGCTCAGTATCAGTTCTTTGATTCAAGAAAGGTGCAACTGTTTTTTACATGCTCAACTAATTCCAGATACGGTGGTGTAGATCAAACCTTCTCTGGGTCAATAAACTAAAATTTGCTTGTCTCTTCGGTGGTGAAATACTCAACGCGGCATATAGATCGGGTTCCGTTATAGTGGGGAAAAAGGCAAAATAGGCAGTTTGCCGACAAATATGCATTCGAACAATACAAATAGGCTGGACTGCAGAAGAATAAGTTCGCTTGGCGGCCTGAATAATTTTGTTTTCGGAAGACAAACAGATAGAGCAACGCGCATAAATTTTGCAACAAGCGAAAAGCGAAGGAAAGTTCTCCGTAATTCGAGACAGAAAGTTCATGCTCCGGAAACATATGTTACCGGAAGTCGCCGAGAGCAATATTATTGGTCTTCTGTCGCTGCTATTACTAGCATATAATCGAAGGTCTAGTATCTTCGTTATACTCTGTCTGGTTTAGCGACGCAGATCCATGTTTTTGAAGATCTGCGCCGCCACTGGGAGACGATATTTCGACAGATCGCGATTGCAATTGTGGCAAACGACATATCCGGAAGTACATTTGCAGATTTGATTGAATCCAGTCCTTTATCGAGTGAAACGATTGCATACACGCTCTCTTTTAGTTCATTTTACGACAGATAGCGGATGCGCGAACGGGTTTAGGAATATGCTGCATCCAAATAAAACCCCGAGACAGTGGCTTAGATCATTCACTTGCAGAAGCCCAATTTTTTTTAAGCTTCAGACTGGATGTCCGTAAAAACATTATACCAAATCTCAGAAGCTCTATTATACGAATCTACGAATGCTAAAAGCACCTGAATACTTACTGGCGCTCAAAAAGCAAACTTGCGACCGTAACGTATAAATGGTGAGATTTGAAATAGTATGTAACTTCATGTACTTGGAGCGTCAAATGTCAAGTAGCGAGCAGCCTTAGAAGAATCTGCCTGCAGGCTGCATGAAAGCAACCCGGGCGATCTCTATTATTAATAAAAAAAATTGAACAAAGTGACTTATCGTAAATGAACAATGAATTCGAAATGGAGAGGTGACTTGACTCAAGTTAGACTACAAAATATCCCTCGATATTAATGGGCTCGTGTTATCTGTCGCTTTCCAAAACTCAACAACTGCATTCTTTTGCATACTAATTATGCAAATTCACTTAAATAGAGATTTGACATTGTTCGGAGAAGTCTCGACACAAAAATGGCTGTAAGATTTTTGAATCTGCTAAAGATGGGATTGGTGATAGGTGCGTCCAACCGAAAATATAGTGAATAGAACTTGAAGCCTTCAATAGATTTGTTGGAATCTCCCGGGAGTCTATGAAGGCATCTCAGAACCGTGTAATTCCATGACGAATTAGTAAGTATGGTAGCATTTTTTTGAGCCCCATAATAAGGGGCTCTTCTCTGCCAGAGACACCCAAAAAATTACTCTAATTAAACATTGGGCTTCCCCATTCCTTCCGATATGTACATTAGAAGGAGGCTAAACGCGAACGCAATGCAGGGTTCCGTTTTAGTTTCCAGCCAATGCAAGTTACTCGAAACATTTATTAATCTAAATTGATCAGTCGTAGTGTGCACGCACCAATTCAGCTACTTAGCTTACTTGAGACCAGATTGTAGCTAAAGCAATAAGTCTCAAATAACAAAGAGGCCACTGCGTGACAAAAGTTGCATACAACAGAAACTCAACGCAGCCGTATTCCCGTTTCTGGAACAGCACCGGCTACTTTCTAGTTCTACTTGCGTTATATCAGTCAAATTTCGAAATTGTATATATAAGTTGCTTTCATGCTCCATAAAGATGGACCAACATACGAAGACCTGGACTTTTCCGTTTGTTTCTTAAGCTAAAGTTGCACAAATCGCTGTTGTATATCACAAACGTTGACGTTTATACACATTGATTGCAATGAAGCTTTTGCTGTTCATCCTCGCAGGATTGGCCTATCTAGCCAACTTTGTGTCTGCGGCTCCCGCAATCACCATTGGTTTAGGTGCCCTGACTACCGTCTCCTTGGACACAATCTCTTTGGCAACTGTCTCCTTGGACACAATTTCTTTGGCAACTGTCTCCTTGGACACACTCTCTTTGGCAACTGTCTCCTTGGACACACTCTCTTTGGCAACTGTCTCCTTGGACACACTCTCTTTGGCAACTGTCTCATTGGAAACGGTCTCGATACCTACCGTCTCCTTGGTCACTGTCAGCATTCCAACTCTTACTCTTTCAAACTCTGTTTCACTTGTGACATGCGATCAAGCAGAAATTTATTCGGCTCTATCATCTGACCTTGAAAGTGCTTTCCCAAGCGCTTCTTTGGACATCCCTGAGATTCTCAGTTCCTTGTCTCTTTCTTCTGATGGATCGACTGAAACCTTGAACATTGTGAATCTTCTTGCTGCTTTGGAAACGGAGCTTATTACTTTAGATCCAACTGACGCGGCCGAGATCCCATCTTTGATTGCCGAAATCGATGTTGATTTACTGGCTGCTTGTTCAGTTACTGTTTCGACCGTTTCTTTACCAACCATCAGTTTGGCAACTGCCTTATCTACAGTTTCTTGTGATTCAGGAGACGCATACGATGCCATCTCGTCTGACCTTGAGAGTGCTTTCCCAAGTGCTTCGTTGGACATCCCAAGTCTTTTGAGCTCTTTTTCGCTTTCTTCTGATGGTTCAACTGGTACTTTGAATATTGTGTCGATTCTGTCTGCTCTGGAAGCCGAACTTATCACGTTGGACCCTACCGATGCGGCAGAGATTCCATCTGTGATTCTAGAAATCGAGGAAGACCTTGTTGACGTTTGCTCCGTTACCGGAGTCACTCTTTCAACAATTAGTATTCCTACTGTCAGCATTTCAACCATCAGCTTGGCAACTGCCTTATCTACAGTTTCTTGTGATTCAGGAGACGCATACGATGCCATCTCGTCTGACCTTGAGAGTGCTTTCCCAAGTGCTTCGTTGGACATCCCAAGTCTTTTGAGCTCTTTTTCGCTTTCTTCTGATGGTTCAACTGGTACTTTGAATATTGTGTCGATTCTGTCTGCTCTGGAAGCCGAACTTATCACGTTGGACCCTACCGATGCGGCAGAGATTCCATCTGTGATTCTGGAAATCGAGGAAGACCTTGTTGACGTTTGCTCCGTTACCGGAGTCACTCTTTCAACAATTAGTATTCCTACTATCAGCATTCCAACAGTCAGCATTCCAACACTCAGCTTGGATACTACGTTGTCTCTTGTGACTTGTGATTCGGGAGATGTTTACTCTGCTATTTCCTCTGATCTTGAAGATGCTTTCCCAAGTGCTTCCTTGGATATCCCAAGCATTTTGAGCTCTCTTTCACTTTCTTCTGACGGATCCACAGGCACGTTGAACATTGTGGATATTCTCTCTGCCCTAGAAACCGAGCTTATTAGTTTGGATCCTACAGACTTAGCAGAGATTCCATCTGTGATTCTGGAAATCGAGGAAGACCTTGTTGACGTTTGCTCCGTTACCGGAGTCACTCTTTCAACAATTAGTATTCCTACTATCAGCATTCCAACAGTCAGCATTCCAACACTCAGCTTGGATACTACGTTGTCTCTTGTGACTTGTGATTTGGGAGATGTTTACTCTGCTATTTCCTCTGATCTTGAAGATGCTTTCCCAAGTGCTTCCTTGGATATCCCAAGTCTTTTAAGCTCTCTTTCGCTTTCTGCTAGCGGCTCTACAGGCACTTTGGCAGTTACAAGTCTTCTTTCCGCCTTGGAAACTGAACTTATCACGTTGGACCCAACTGATGCAGCAGAAATTCCTTCTGTGATTTTGGATATTGAGGCGGATCTTTTGAGTGCTTGCTCTATTCCAACCATATCTTTATCTTCCATCACTATTCCAACAGCCTTGTCGACTTTGACTTGTGATTCGGGAGAAGTTTACTCTGTGGTGTCTTCAGACATTGAGGAAGCGTTTCCAAGTGCTTCTCTTGATATTCCAAGCATTTTGAGCGCATTATCACTTTCAGCTAGTGAACTTATTGCTACGCTGGATGTTGCAAACATTCTCACTGCTCTGGAGTCAGAACTTCTATCTTTAGATCCAACTGATGCAGCAGAGATCCCATACTTGATTTTGGATATTGAAGAAGACCTCTTGGATGTCTGTACTTCGTCTACTACATCATCTGTTGCTTCGTCTACCACACCCTCCGTTGCATCCTCTACAAATGCCAACAAGGCTGTTACACCTTCCAGCGCCTTTATTTCTAGAAGTTTAAGTTCCAGTTCCTCTAGCGACAGTTTCTCATCAGATACATCTTCTAGCTCTTCCACCACATACGGTTCTTCCTCAGCTGGGTCTTCGAACTCTCCAAGCTCTAGTTCTTCTTTGAGTTACTCCTCAAGTTCTAATGCTTCTTCCGGTTTATCCTCTGGTACTACATCGAGTGCCTTATCTGGTGCTTCTAGTACTACCTCTGGTGCTTTATCCACTTCTGGTGCTTCATCTGGTGCATCCTCTGGTGCTTCATCTGGTGCATCCTCTGGTGCTTCTAGTACTACCTCTGGTGCTTCATCTAGTGCTTCTTCGACTGGTGCTTCCTCTGGTGCTTCTTCGTCTAGTGTTACCTCTGGTGCTTCATCCACTTCTGGTGCTTCATCCGGTGCTTCATCCGGTGCTTCATCTGGTGCTTCTTCGACTGGTGTCTCTTCTGGTGCCACTTCGACTGGTGCATCCTCAGGTTCACCATCTAGCTCTGGTGCCTCATCTGGTGCCTCATCAGGTGCTTCTTCGACTGGTATTTCCTCTGGTGCCTCTTCTGGTGCTTCGTCGAGTGTTACTTCTGGTGCTTCATCTGGTGCTTCATCTGGTGCTTCATCTGTTGCATCCTCTGGTGCTTCTAGTTCTACATCTGGTGCTTCAACTGGTGCCTCATCTGTTGCTTCATCTGGTGCTTCTTCGACTGGTGCATCCTCTGGTGCTTCTAGTGCTCCATCTGTTGCATCCTCTGGTGCTTCTAGTACTACCTTAGGTGCATCCTCTGGTGCTTCTAGTACTACCTCTGGTGCATCCTCTGGTGCTTCTAGTGCTTCATCTGTTGCATCCTCTGGTGCTTCTAGTGCTTCATCAACTGGTGCCTCATCTGGTGCTTCTAGTACTACCTCTGGTGCCTCATCTGGTGCTTCTAGTGCTTCATCAACTGGTGCCTCTTCTGGTGCCTCATCTGTTGCTTCATCTGGTGCTTCTTCGACTGGTGCATCCTCTGGTGCTTCTAGTACTACCTCTGGTGCATCCTCTGGTGCTTCTAGTGCTTCATCTGTTGCATCCTCTGGCGCCTCATCTGTTGCTTCATCTGGTGCTTCATCAACTGGTGCATCCTCTGGTGCTTCTAGTGCTTCTGGTGCTTCATCTGGTGCTTCTTCGACTGGTGCATCCTCTGGTGCTTCCAGTACTACCTCTGGTGCATCCTCTGGTGCTTCTAGTGCTTCATCTGTTGCATCCTCTGGTGCTTCTAGTGCTTCATCAACTGGTGCCTCATCTGGTGCTTCTAGTACTACCTCTGGTGCCTCATCTGGTGCTTCTAGTGCTTCATCAACTGGTGCCTCTTCTGGTGCCTCATCTGTTGCTTCATCTGGTGCTTCTTCGACTGGTGCATCCTCTGGTGCTTCTAGTGCTCCATCTGTTGCATCCTCTGGTGCTTCTAGTACTACCTTAGGTGCATCCTCTGGTGCTTCTAGTACTACCTCTGGTGCATCCTCTGGTGCTTCTAGTGCTTCATCTGTTG